>DWLR01000195.1:0-31855 GCA_018246295.1 Papilio alexanor hazarajatica | reverse complement strand
TTACATATTGATTTGTTTCACAGAAGATGTAAGCAGCCCAACATTAGACTCGGGTTCAATGGGTATTCCAATCTGTGGGTAGTTGCAGATCTGCTGCTGAACAAATGCACCACCGATTTTGTTTTTCGCACATAACTTACGTAGTATATCATTATCAATTAAAAAAGACAATTAACATGTTGATGTCAAACGTTAAAAACTTGTCAAAAAAAAGAAGGTTACGTTATTATTGTTACGTAAATCACTCACCAGAACCTACGGGGTGAATTCGTCCACACGCAGCTCCTAAGTTCTTGTCCTTTTTCATTAGATCTATAAGAAGTGTGACTGCACATGGCTTAAAGTCAATGTCTCCATCCAAAGCGAGTAAGTAAGTGTTTTCTGCTATCACTTCTTTCCGATCAACAGATAGTGGTAAGTCCATCAATCGATGGCCCAAGAAATAGTACATATACATTACCTAAAACAAATGTATTAACAATTATTTTTTTCTTTGAGAATTTAGCAAAAAAATAGTGTTGTAATTGTTCGTTTAAAAAAAGAGCATAATTGTTACATTCGTATTAAATCAATAACTAAAAATTACCTGAGACCATCGCTTCCTATGCCTAATTTTGGATTTATCTTTCAAATGGCAAATCATTTTGTTCTTTCCCGGCAGAACCCAGACCAATTTGCCCCCATAGGGCGTGGGATACTTCTTAGGTGGTCTGAGTCTAATGTTAGTTAGGTGCACTTCGGAAGCTGCTTCATCTATAGTGTCCACTAAACATTTCACGAAGCGGTTCACTTGAGAATCTTCCGTACTATGGTCAGAGACTTCGAAAGCATCGTCCATAAATATATGACCTAAGGACAGGTAAAGAATAAAACTATCGTCAAAAGTCCTTAGTAGTCGTAATCGTAGTCCTAGGACTCGTAGTAACAACCAGGGTAACTTACATTCTAATTCATAATAATCGGGGTCTACTATGCCCAGGTATTTCTGAGCAACACGTCGCGCGCTCTGGTCTTCATCGAGGCGGAATATAGACTTTAAGAACTCCATCATCTCATCCTTTGTTTCATGCCACATTGTCGCACAGACGTAAATCCTATAAATATAATTTATATCAAAATGTTCACTTATTTTATTTCAATTGTAAGTACCATGAACCAGCTAGAGCTACCCATACTTAAGACAATAATTATGTCCATATTTGGTTGCATTAAGTCAACTCTAATAATTGAATCGGGATCGGTTCTTTTGGAATCTACGAGTAAATATATAAAGGTATTATGAAAACATATGGCAATCTACTAAGTATAGAACTACGAGTTATTCGAAAAATGTTAAAACATGTTTTAATTTATCAAAATAAACTATCAACCTAATTAAATTAAGCGATGTTTTGAATTTAAATCAGTCTAAGGTCAGATTTAAATAATTTAATTAAGATAAGACAAACAAACAAATTCACAAATATGACACTACCGTATCATGAAACAGTATGTGGTTGCTCTAATGCAACAACTCTAAAATAAAAATAAAAAACTAAAGTCACTTGCCGAACTCTTCAGAGTACGCTTGACTTGTGATCAAAAAATTGGGATTTGAATTTCAACGAGACCGATACAATTCAAGTTCTAATATGTTAGTGAATTTGCACTTCGTTTTTATTAAACAGAATTCAAGATACACTTGCTTCGATCTTTGCTTTTGTTCGTGCGTAGTTTAACTCTAACCTTTATATAACCGTCTCTATCACTTAGCTTGTTTAGACAACACGGTTTTATAGATCTTCGTATTATTTTTAAACCTTAAGTTTCATAAAGCAACAACTGTGATAAAACTATTTCTCGATGAACGCCATACCTTGTTATACTGTCAGAAGGCTTTATATCTTTTACTACTTGATCAGAGCTTGCATGAGATCGATCATCTTCATCTTGGAGCTCCCGCAAGTCCTGCAAAACAAAACAATATTTTATCATAAAAGCGACAGAGATTTGCCAAAGCAGAAATGCATTAAGTGATCTACATTACTTCAAATTATGGTCATGTCAAAAAAAAAACATAAGGTCATAAATCTGAAAGTAATTAAATGTATCAAAAACTACCTCATGTTATAGTGGCTTAGAAATGAATGAAAAATAAAAAGCAAATAGAAGCATTACAAATTCTTGTATATTGGTAACATTTTTGAATCTGAATCTACAAACCTCGATAGGTATGTCATTTTCGTCATCTTTGGTACGATTCAACAGCAGGGATTGATCAATGAGAGGTCCGAGGTACCAGGGCTTGGCGAACAGTTTGTCAGTCGCCGCAAGACGTTCGCAACGCGGCATCCACGTGTGCACTGTTATCCACGCCTGCGACGCGAGCCATAGCAGCCATATCCATGCCATCTCATTTCCCAGAAATTCTTTTAAGAAGTACACTGAAAGTATACATACATACATACATACATAAATGTAGCTGTAACTCAGATAATGCTTGGAATATGGTAGGAATTTTAAGTACAAAAATAAAATCATGTAAATCAGCGAAGAGCACTTCTAACAAACGCTACGCACTGTCTGCGAATAGTGGCTTCTGTTTTTTTGTATATACTCGAAAGAAGTGTAGATGAGGCTAGAGATTCCTGGCGCGAGATTTTATAACCTAACGGTCATACTGTATATTCACATATTATTCTCGCTCTGTTCGCAGAGGAATCTTGAAACGATAGTATAATTTTGTACGAATTGTAAGCATTTAGTTTTTGCTTTTATTAAAGCATGATCCCTACAATCAGGTGTCAACTGTTGGTATTTGATTAATTTATATTGTTCTTTGCTGTACTATGTCTATTTTTAAAATATCGAAATATCAGAAAAAATCTCGCTAACCTGGTGGTATTTCAAAGAACAAATAATCCGGTATCGTGCCATGGAAGGCGCAAGGGTTCGCGTTTCTCATCGCGCAGAATACGATCAACAGATTGACCAGAACCGGTCCGACCAGGCTCAATGCGAACGTGAAGCTGACATTTTGTATGAGGATCTTGCAGGCGAACTTTGCGCTCGTGAAACAGAAATATGCCGCCGCCACTTGTATCAGCGCCACCCAAAGCGCCGACGTCCACGTCACCGGCAAAACGAACGCTGCTTCTGACAAGTCGAATTCTAAATATCCGTCGTATGCATCTTCAGTTATTACTCGTAGCTAAAAATAATATTTTTATCATTATACTTTCGGCTATTAATAACAATAGCCTTAATAATCCAGCCAGTGACGTCTTTTTCTGCACTGCAATTACTTGGTGACCTTCAAAGTGTTAAAGAACACCAAATTAGAAAACATAAATAAATAAGTTTTCATTGATTATCATTTTTACAACATAGAAGCCATATTCAAGAACTTTTTATTTTACATCTATTTTATTAACTAACACACATCGCTTAAATCAAAGTTTAAGTATGCTCTAATATGACAATACTTTGTTGCTGTATAGGGGTGTAAATAGTTCTGATTTTTTTAAAATATTATGTATTTGTTTTCTCAAGATTATTTTATCTAAGAGTCAAAAAGGAATACACGTTTATTTTCTAATCTTATCTAGATAATTGTTGTATTACTTTACTTACTTCGTAGACACTGTAGTTGCGCGGTCCGAAAGCTTCGCTGACGGACGTAAAGATGGCGAAAGGATTATCATTTTGAACGTGCAATGAAATTATAATGCACACCATGAAAACGCAAATTTTCCAAAGAGAAAGAATTCTCTGCGTGTAATATCTAGTTTTCTTGAGCGCCAATTTTAATTCGCACAAGTAGTAGAAAATTACTAAAAATTACATTTTATTATTCCAATAAACTATATAAACATTAATACACAATATTTTGTTTGGACATATTATAGTTTAAGTACGTACAAGATGTTCTGTTTTCTGTAAAGTCCACATAATTTTCCCACCAAATGAGCGAGATACAAATACAAGCTGCCGGTATGGCCCACAGAGCTGGGGTACCGTCTAAAAGTGGCCAAACGAAGAATGCAGTCGCTTGTGCGGAAATCGCAAATACATCCAAAATAAGTTTTATTATGTACCGACTTTCGTTACTGTCTCTTGTTAATGCATTAAGTATTCCGGGTACGAAGCAAAGTGAATTTAACAACATGGCTCCTTTAACGACATCCAATTCAGGCAGGATAATGAGGATTAATATGGCAACACCAGCGGTATGTAACGTTTCCACTAGGAAAGCCTGAAATAAAAGGTTTAATTATTTTGATTTTGTTGGAATATTAAGCTTTTTTGATTCCTTGATTTTATTAAATATTTCGCATTTTATAATATAATTAATCCATTACTTACTATAATAAACTGCAATCTACTTGGTTTTCTAGCGGTTTTGAAAAAGCAAATCCTCACGGATCTAAAGAACATGCCTAGTTCAGGTACACCAAACACAATCAAAGCTGCCCAAAGCCACGTCACCCGCTCTTCTAGTGGAAGAACTGCTAAGAATTGTTTATCTAGAGCTGAAAATTAAAAAGGTATTAAAATCAAGTTATCCGAATTATCCAATTAAATACTCGTGTGTAAAAAAAATTACCTAAAGCTCTATTACAATGGCTAACGTAACGTCCTTTTTTCAGTTGCGATGTTATAAATAATAAATTTCCTTTCGCTATGACCGCCGATCCCAAAACTGCCGCGAATGTAAAAATATACGCCAGGACCTTGAATACCTTCATGCTTATGTCGATCCATTCCGTCGATGCCATCGACCCACTTTCCTTCTTTACGGGGATCTCTCGAAACAAATTCCATCCTTTTGTTTCTTGTGCCGTTCTTTGACTGTTTAAAACAATAATAATTATACAATACGTAGGGTCGGCACAGTATGTCCAGGAATCTATAGTAGTCCATGCTGTAATTGGTTTTGACTATAGTTTTTACAGCCGGCGACCTGCCTGACAACTACCCTCCTTGGGAATACACCTCCCCTTACCATTCTTTCCTTATTAGAAAAGCGTGGGTAGAGAAGTGAACTAGAATTAGGACGAAACACAGAATACTTCTACTTCACGCCTGTCATCTGTAAGGTCGTGGTATTTCACCGGTCGAATGGACCATTTGTGCAACAGATGTTGTTGCGGAGTCTACTACCACACATTGTTTTGTTATAAACAATAACAATATTTATAAAAAAAACGCATGTATGTTTCACGGCACAGATTTCGGGCTACCCGAAAAATAGGTATCAGTTTGATCAACACACACGAAGAGAACCGTACAAACAAAGCAGATGCAAATTATTACGGGCGATTAGCCGCGGTTACCGTCCGGTAAAATAAACATCGATCCTACTTCGAATCCCAGCAATTAGACCCAAAAAGGAGCAAAATGCACTTCTGCGTAATAAAAGCCAATGCTTTCAGACCGAGGCCAATACGAAGCATAGATAATAACCGGTAAATTTGCAAATAATTGCATACAAAAATAATTTTTAGAAACTATTTTGAAAGACAGCCCTATTTCAAGGGAAAAGAGTATACTACTCGTATATACCTACAATTTTCGCTTGAAATATGACTGTTGTTTATTTAATGAAGCAATCAATCTAAGTAAATTCAATCTCTATAACGGTAGAATAATGTTATCTATAAGATTCAAGTGATAACTGCTATTAATAATAGCCATTATCAGTAGATATAAATTATTATTCTCAGGAGAATTAATTTCTTAAGAATCATTTTAAATGTTACACGTAATGAGGTAGATTTGACAAGAAAACATAAGTATTTAACACTGCTGCATTGTCTAATTTAATGGGTCTTGTTTGTAAAATATTATTGATAGCAGTAGAGGTCTTCTAATGCCTACTTCACGCTATACTAATGCCTAAAAAAATAATTGCAAAATTGAAATTTATCTTAAAAGAATAGAGAGAATCGTCTTAAACGTAGAGACAGTTGGTGACATCAACAAATATCTACTATCAATATTATTGTTTGTTATCAGTTTACAAAAGTCACCTACTAAGCATTTGTGATGCCGATATTTTTAAGGTCCTAAATAGCAGCATTTTTGTTGTTGTAATGTCTAAGAAATGATGATCTCAGTTCCAATTATGCAATAGTTATCAGTTCAAAGATGACTTTAAAACTTAGCATAAAAACGCCAAGCAATTTTTGTTTTATTTATTTAAGAATACACATGTGTTAAAAATTATAATTGGTTGTTTTTTCGTTCTTAAATTAATGCAAGTAACGAAATTATATCTTCTATATAATAACGAAAATCTCCTCCTCCATAAGTCGTAATCCTCAAGTTTGAGGGTCTCGACCACCTCCATCTATTACCTTCGTCCTTATGAAGGTACGCCATCTTGACCTGCCCCCGTCTACTTGGAGAGCATCGTAGACAGTGGACTCAAGTGTGGCGCGGATCTGGTCAGACCAGAGCATCGGGCTGCGACCTCGCTATCTATTTCCTTCCACTTTGCCAGTAACCATGAGTTTTTCAAGATTGTCTCCATCTTTCCTTGCAATGTGTCCGAAATACTCTAGGATCCCCTTGAGGCAGATTGTAGAGAGTGTAGTTTTAATTTTTAATTTGGCAAGTATATGCGTTGCGATGCGTTACAACGCATCTATACTTGCCAATCCAGAGCATCTTCCTCCAGCACTACATCTCGAAAGCGTCAATACGTTTACCGTCTGCAGATTTTAGAGTCCACATCTCGACCCCATAGAGGAAAATGGAGAAGGCAAGCGTGCGCACCAGTTTAATCTTCGTCCCTAACGATATACTGTTGTCTCTCCAAGTTTTATGTAGCTGAGACATAGCACTCTTGGTCATTCCAATTTTCCTACGTATATTTGGTTCACAAGAACCGTTGTTCGTGATGGTGGATCCGAGGTAAATGAATTCTCTGTCTGTATCTGGTTATGTACGCCAGTGAGCACTAGATTAGTCGTTCTATCTATAACCATTATATTAGTCTTCTGTGAGTTAATAGATAGACCCAAGTTAGTGCTGATTCGTTTCATTCTCTCAGCTTCATCAGCGGTCAGAAGCGTAATGCATAATGTAAAGCATTGCTTAATTTTACGCCACCAATGCGAACCCCTCCCTTCCACTGGTCGCAAGTTTGCCTCATTATGTATTCACCGTACGCCTTAAATCAAATAGACGAGAGAATGCACCCTTCTCGCACCCCTTTACCAACAACGAGTGGGACATCATTTCCTCGATTCTGACTACGCCTAGGCTATTGCAATTAACGCTGTAAGGTGGTTTAGCACGCCAAGTTCTCCCAACATTTTCCACAGAGTTCCAGTTGACGCAGTCGAAGGCTTTACTATAGTCAACAAAACACATGATGACCGGGGTGTTGTACTCATAGGCTTTCTCTATGATCTGTGTCACATTTAATATTTGCTCACGCGCACTCCTCCCTTATGACAAAGCCGGCTTGTTCTTTTGGTATCTGCCAGTCCAAATAGTGGCGAATACGTTTGTTAAGAATGTGGAGTAGAATTTTGCTTGCATGCGATATAAGGGCTAAAGTGCTGTAGTTGTCACGCTGCTTTGTGGATCCCTTTTTGAGGAGAGGTAATAAACAAAAATCTACAAGGGTAAAAAATCGTTTCGTTCTAGTTTTCACTGTAATTAAAAATAAACAATATGTCGGCCTAATCTACAAATAACATACACACAATAACATAAGTTATTATAAATTTTACAAAAAAAAAACACATTTAAAATTCTATTCCACGGCGGATGAAGTCGCGGAAATGCTTAGTAAAGTAATAAAATAAAGGATAATGAATAGGAGTGCGCAAATATTACTACATTTCTGCAGGTTTGACCAAAGAATATTTCCACGATATTCGTTTCATTGCTAGAAGAATCAACAATTGAATGCGTTCAAAATCCCTGTTATTCTTATTTCATTTTACAGTTGAAAAAAATAGGCAAATGAACGTACTCTAATTCATCAGTGTCGTCGTAAAGCGGTTGAAATTCGGAGTCCGACAGGTCGCTGTCATCTTCAAGGTCTTTGAACCCTGGAGTAGTTGCCATTGCCTAGTGTTCTGAAACAAACACACAAAGTCTGACACTATGTTTATTGTTGATGAGCCATGATTTATGTTGTAACAATGTTCTTGCAACAATGCCTTTAAAAAAATCAAAATATCTATATATTT
Source organism: Papilio alexanor hazarajatica (assembly GCA_018246295.1). NCBI lineage: Eukaryota > Metazoa > Arthropoda > Insecta > Lepidoptera > Papilionidae > Papilio > Papilio alexanor. Next base: position 23,666 of record DWLR01000195.1, on the reverse strand, counting down.
CTTTTATTTTAACCTAGTTTTTTAATAGATTTACGAAAACTTTGATATCAATTTTAATGATAAAACTATTGCAAAACATTATAACACGGACTTATAACACGTAAACAGTTATTTATAAGCTATTAATTTGAACTGGTCGGTCCAAAAAATAAAATAAAGTTTACAAGAAAAAGAAGAGCTTTTAACAAACATAGGAAGTACATTTTTTATCATAAACATGATTAAAAATTTGTTTATAACTATATTTGTGCCCTTTTAAATTTATCAAAGTAAAACATATTTTCAAAACAAAAACCAAGATAATTTTATCTAAATCGCAGGTACAGAAACATAAAATTCTCACTTACGAAAGAGGCTGGCTTCGACTAAAGATCTAAACAAAATATATTTCACAACTTAATTTACAAGACACTTCATCACTTGCGAGGAATACACAAATTTTCAGCACATCGCAAAAACAATACTCTGTTCTTCATCCAGTCAATACTAATCATTAGAATGTCTGATTACTAGAAAAATACTTTTATCATTCAAACGTCATTTTATTATCTAGTGTTGATTAAAATTTATCTATTAATAATCAAGAATCTAATTGGTGATCGGTCGAATGTAGCGACATTGAAACAATACCCATTATCACTGGGTTAATCTCACCCTCTCGAAATTCTGCGTCGATAAAGTAATGACTCAATACAAACCAATTTAAATAAATCATCGTATTTAAAAAAAAATACTGTATAAAGGATTACATGAATATTTACGTAATTCTTAGCTAGAAGTAGTTAATCCATTCTTAGAGTTTAACTTCATTGATGTTATGAATATCCTATTCTAAAGAATAATCTGGTGTACCTAATATATCTTTTTAATTTTTAGTGTTTTTTTAATAATTACGCCTAAAAGCAATGGCACAAGGAATATTTCCCCAGTTGAGTCGGCTTATTAAATTAACAACCCTTTTTTGTTTTCCTTCGCACAGTGTATCTGTAACCCAACGACACCAACCGGTCTATTCTAACTTAAATTTTCATGTAATAAGGCAAGCAAAATCCGTTCACAGTTGACGTTTCGACTTCGACAGTTTATGGGCGTGAATGACGCGTTCTTTTGTTAGTTTATTGCGAATTGGCTGACAGTTCACAATATGCTTAGCCCGATTACACTAACGAAACTCACAATCGGTCGGCGACATATACGTTAGATTTACTGTAGTAAATGTAACGAAATGTATTTCAATATTTGATGTTTTTAGAAGGGATTATAAGAAAAAAAAAACACGTTCGGAATTGAATTAAATTTATTTCATACTGTCATATATATCGTCGTAGTATATTTAAATTTTAACAGAAAATACGAATATTTTAACGGGATAGGCAGAGATTACGGATCCTGGCACACCTCTCTTTTCTTGTACCTCCATATATCTACACATATATGGTCGCTGGCTACGGGTACTCCTTATATCGCCTTATTTAGGATGTCATTTATTTAATCGATATAAATTTCAATTTTCTTAATCCCAAAAAATAAATATATATTTGTCTCTATTTCAAATTAATTCTAAAGTAGGTATAAATTAAAATTAAACTTATATAATTATTGGTTTTATTAAACACCATTACATTACGACCTCATGGCTTACTGCTTACAATCAATATATACGTGATATTCGTATATTGTATCGCCTGGATATAATTACAGTTACTATAATTTATTTAATACTAAAGCTGAAGTTAAATAAATAACACAATTAATACGAATATAATTTCGACGTAAAGTGTATTTCTTTTTAGTCCCTGCTAATTATTTAATATCTATTTTTCAGTTATTTGCATATTTTTATTAATTACATCAGGTTTGAACAGAAGTAATGTTGGCTCGGTAGAATACGTCACAAAGATATAAGTAGAGATCATAATTCGTTGTTACTGTATCTATAGAATCATTAATTTTATTTCAATAATAGAATTGGACATTTTTTTTTTTTGTTAAATAAATTAACAATGGAATGAAACTCTGGTGCATGTCACTAATAAATCCGGATTTCAATAACAGTATTTCCAAAAAGATCTATATGACGATTAAATCATTTAGCCATATCCCAATGGAAAAATACTAAACTAAACAAAAACTAAAAAAACACTCAATAGAGTTTTATAAAGAAAAGGTTCTCTCAAAATAGATAAAACTTTACATTTGATATTGAAAATTTACTAAAGTATCAAAATGTATCAAATAATTGTCAGATCGTTCAAAATTTATGAAGTTTACGTTTCAAAATTTATATTGTAATTAAATTATATTCATAAAATAATCAGTACACCGCTTACAAAAAGTTTAACTTATTACTAACATTTATTGTTCAAACTTATAAAAGTACAAACTATGATTAATATAAAATAAACACACACTAAATACACCACTGCGCATGCGTATGAAAATATAACTTCTTAAATGAATAGTTTTGATGACATTTTAATATTATCAGTCTAAAAATCTAGATCAGATAAATGCAATTTGTTAATACTGCAAAAATACCGTTATACTAATTTTCATTGTCATTTGAGGAGTTTTTAGTCGTGCTATAATCTTGCCCTTTTGTGTAGTCCATAACGTCGTCCATCTTAGAATAATTTCCCATCGCCACTTGCGCTATGGTGTCTACAATGCTAGATGTGTATGGATGACTGGATTGCGAAGCAGTTGGAGCTTCTTCTTCCGTCAATTTCAATGGCTGGCTGTAATCAGACATATAATCCGGCATTGTCGTCTTTTTAGTCAACTCTAGCATTTGATTCAAAAATGATTCCCCGCCCACACGTGACGGCATACTAAAATCAGTCGCTGCAGTATCCGAAGTTAAAGCAATAGGTTTAGATGAGTCAACTTTTGATGAGCTACTCTCTGCATGTTTTCCAGTATCCAACGAACTGTCCATTTTACCTTTTCCGATACTGCCAAAGTCTGGCGGCAGATAATCTTTACTGCTCTTTAATAAATCATGCGGAGATTTCATTAACACATTCTGATCTAAACCAACTTTTGAAGAAATGGGACTGCTATTAGCGAGAGGTTTTAAAAGAGATTCTTGCATTTTAAGTAAAGATGGCGTTAGGAACATATTATTGGCGGCTAAAGTCGACTTAGACATTGGATCTGGAATGCCAAGTATACCGGCACTGGAATATTTGCTCGCCGAAAATAATGCATTGGCAATATCAGCGGAACTCATCATGAGGCTAGAAGCAATACTGGCTGGAATCGGTGCAGTCGAAGTTGTATTACTTGTTGAAGTACTAGTAGACGTCTTCTCATAGGCTGCCATGCTTGTTAGATTTTGTAAAGACGCAGCGTAAGATGGCGGATCCGATAATTTGGTACTTGACAGACTCGCTGCTAAGTTCGACGATAGTCCAGGCGTGAGCCCTGTCAACATACTGTTGGCTGCGGCTAAGCTTTCTAAGCTACCAGCGCCTAAAGGTAAGGGCATATTCGCGGACCCTAATCCTAAAGCCATGCTCGTCAACATGTCTAAGCCTGTAGGGTACGCAGATGACAATGAAGACGTGCTCGATTTCGATGACTTTGATGACGTCGGTAATACAGGAATATTTAATTGGGGAGCTTCAAATTTATGAGGAGATATTGAACCTATGCCAGATGATACGTTGATAGGAGGAACGCCGGCAGGACGACTGACCATCTGTTGAAGGGTACTAACAGAAGGGAAATTAGGCATCGATGTGGATTGCGTAGTCTTAGGCGGTGGGATCGGTTGGGGTACAGCTAAAAGAGCGTCCAAATCTATTTTCTCATCTTGTTCCGATGAACAACCCAATTCATCACGAATGAAATGCCATAACAAACCATCGCTTTGCTCCCGTGGAAATTTTGGTGTCAAGGTACATTTTAACTTATCTAAATATGTTATATCGGGTTTGTAATTTTCTTTAAATTTAATAAATGTTTCATCTGCATAGTTAAAGTAATACTTGATTGTTTTCTTAATTTGTTCCATTGCGTGCGGTGACAAATGACTGTCATGAACCATGTTATACTGGAGAAATAGAGGCCGAGGATATTCTGTGGGTCGCTGCTCTGGGGGCGGCATCACCCAAAAGAATGTTAACGACGACTCCAGAACAGGACTTTCGGGATTATATGGAGCTGTAAAAAGATCAAGTGTAAGTACAAATAATAATAAAAATAACACAATTTAAGTTTATTTTCAGAATTTACTTACAGCATATTACGCCAATGCACGGTACATAAGATATTTCCGATGGACCCCTCATTTTAATTTGATATTCAAGTTGATTATCACAGTCTCTTAGACTTGGCATGGCAGGATTTGTTGGGTGAGAGTGATACCAGCCCAGTAATGTTAGACCAAGTCTTTCCATCTCCATCTGGATCTCAAGTTCGATGAGTACTTTGGGTTTTGGGTCATTCTTACTCTTCAAGCAAGGGAATGTATGGGTAATCATCACAGCTGAAAATATTGAAATTTAAAACTATAAATTGGTAAATGTTACATGTATATTTAAGCATAATCTTTCGTCAATACTAACAATTTTTGCATTTTTTTTTTAATGTTCTTTTGAAATGGAATATGGAGTACACTCAAATGTATTTATAATAAAGCTAATAAATGACATTTTACAATCAATTCCAAATTTTACTCTTATAGACATATGGTAAAATTGGGCACAGGTACTTACCACAACTACATAGAAGATATTTCACTCACTCAATGAACAAAAAAAATTAAGTTTGCAACTTGGAACTTTGGTTAAGAATGAAGCTAGTTTGTAACTGTAGGTTTTAAGAATTGTTACATAGTAAACAATCAATTACAAAGGTTAATGTGTATAGCGATAAGATCACCTTAATTTCGGTGAAAACAAATAGCAATGGAATTATTTGCCAACCTCAAATGAGGTGATGCACTAGAAATAATGTATTTTATATTTATGTACATACTATGACTGTTCAAATCCCATGTTCCTGCTAAATAACCGTGAACTTCTTCCTTTTTTAGGTGACAGTGGAGGTCCAGAACAAGGGAGGCGTTGGAACTGACCGATACCAAGAATGGCTGAACTTTGCCAGCGGTGGCAAATGATACAGCTTCTATCAACATATTGGCATCACTAAAAGAAAGAAGTAATTGTATAACTGCTGAAATAATTGTAATATTTATATATCAGATCAAAAAGATTACTGTTGCATCATCCTGTTTGGAACAGTATTGTGTTTCATGACAATCCTTTGCGGCGGAGGCTCTGGAGGACTTTCAACTTCCATTTCAATCTCCTCTGTGAATAAATTAAAAAAAAAAAACAATTTATTTTATTTATATTATTCCACACATACAAAAATGTTCCTATGGGTAAACAATGGTAAATGGTAGAAAGAATAGTGCCGAAGAGAACTGCTGAAGCACTCATAAGTACATTTTGTTTTACTTTTTTTAATTTGGCTTGCCAACAAAATATGAAATTATCCATACATATATAATGTGACTTACACATAATTATAAGAAACAAAAAAGATACAAACATAAACAAAACTGCATGTAATTAGATAGATTGCTTACACAATACAAGAACATGTGATCTCAATTTTTTTCTGAAGATAGAGTGATAAATAACAACATATTTTGACGTGAATATTTTCAGCAGTACAAAATCACTTTAAAAAACTAAAATGCATTATTACAAACAACAAATGGTATATACCATCAGATTGCATATTTTCCCTCTGCAATTGCTTCCTTCGAAGATATGTAGCTTTGATAGTGTCCAATTTCTTCCCTCTGTACTTCACAGATGCCCAACCGCAGCCTGATCTCTTGTCTGGATTTATAATTCGTTTACAATGTATAGCCCATGCAGATGGTGAACAAAAAATGGTTTCGGTTTCATGGGATTTTATTTTTCCATCTGCTTGCAAATCGCCTACAAATTTTTGACCCTAAAATAATATGTATCAAAAATAACCCAGCCAATTTTTTTAAATACTCGCACCTTTAATGCAGAGGTGTTAACAGAGATTACAGAGTGTAGAGAACAATCTGTAGATAATCACATATGGGTCAAAGACTGAAACTAAGTCATAGCATAGAAGTGTATTTTAAAGACTTCATTATAAATATCCTATTAACATGAGGTTATAACACTTTTTTCTAAGGTTGAGGGTCACTGTAGGCAATGATTATTTATTAAATCATTCCCTTTGAGAATATTGTGGAGAATAAATTTCACCAATGCCAATATTAATGCTTTACTTATGCTTTACAAATGATAGGGAAGATGACAAGAAGAAAACATGAAACTAATAAGAATCTAAACTGGCAGTTTGCAATTCTAGTTCTTAGCTACTTCTATGATAGCTATCTCTACAGCTAAAGTGTTAGAATTCGCTAACCTCAAGAATTACTAATAGGATTTGAAAAATTCTTGTTGCATTTGACAGCCCAGTTATTAGAGAGGGTTATAGGATATTTAAGATCACATTACAACCCTTATGCTAACATTCGGTGGGTGAATGATATATCTTGTATTTACAAAAATTTTGTACATACCAAATATTCTATAGTCATTGCAGCAATACCAGGCACTAACATTTTTTCTTCCAGGAGCATTTGTAAGGTCACTCCTCTTCCGGGCATAGACTTGTTGCCAGGCTGAGCTTCTGATTCCTAGAAATAAAAAAGAGTCTTGTTGCAGTGGTCAAGAGGACCACTAAATAATTATAGATGCCTATTGCGGGGACAAAACAAGCCTCGGCATTTCTAATACCAGCAATGTTTCTATCTGCAATTAGTAGAAACAGGAGGCTTTAGACATGGTGTGAACCAATCTCCAGACTGGGAACTTATCAGATCGAAATAGAAACAATTGTGACGTCCATCAACTTCACTAATATATTATGCTTCTAGTGAGAATCGAATCCTCGACCTGCGACGTATTAGTTATCTACTATAACCGCCATGAAGTCATAATAAACGATCAAGATTATCGCTAAATAATACCTCGTCGGAAAAATCATCTCCACTACCAGTCTCTTCTTTCTCTTCTTCACAGGGTTCCTTATTTGACTCACTTGGCTTTTCATTTTTATTTTCGTCTTGTCCGCCGTTAGACCCAGTCTGTATTGTCTCCGAGGTTGTAACATTATTATTAAATGTGCTTGTTGTCGACATCAAAGCTGCTGCCAAATGAGATGTTTGTACTTCCATAATAAACTTTAATAAATAACTCTAATCAGATTCATTTATCTATCATTAATTCATGTCATGATCATTGATTTTAACATTAATACTGCCACAAAACAATTTTGATCTATAATTTTGCCAGAGTAACAAGGTGATTCAGTCCAAAGAAGACCTCATAAAGTTAGGTTTTGTTTCATCTAAATCTAAATCCTAACTATGTCCAACTTTGTCAATCGTGAATTCGGGCTTTACAATATGCTTTTTCATCAATCAAGCGCGAAGTCGATTAGTGAGATTAGAGATGTCATCAGTCAGATAGAGGTGGGACGTATATACTGGAACAGGTTTTGATACTAGGTTTCACTCAATATGTGGAAGTACCGAGTATGTGGGGACTAAAAGAGCGAGTATCGAGTATTTAGAAGTATGTGGCATAAGTATATTGTACTGTACATGTATTTAATTTCATTGAAGTACTTTAGAAGTATTAATTATTGATGTATTGTAGAAATATGTAATATTCTGGAAGTCTTTTGTATGTTAGAAGTATTTTATATGTTGGAACTATTTTGTATGTTAGAAGTATTTTGTATGTTAGAAGTATTTTGTATGTTGGAAGTATTTTGGATGTTGGAAGTATTTTATATGTTAGAAGTATTTTGTACGTTAGAAGTATTTTATATTGTAGAAGCGAAAGTGAATGTAGAGTGTACAATGGGAGATTCTGTGTGTTTTGTACAGGTTTCGGGCGCCGCCCTCTCGAACCCTAACATATGAAGGATCAGAGAAGTTTTTAACTTTTTTCTTTTTATTTCTCTTTCAAAAATTCTTTCAAAAAATCTTTAAATTTTTTTACAATAAAAACTTAAAACTATTTACAATTTTTTTTTATATTTCTATTTCTATGTTTTATTTCTATTTACAACTTTTAGGGCCAAGGATGTACAATACTTTACAAATATTTCTCTTGTAGTTTTATTACCATTTAAAATACTAAGGCTTTCTTTGGTTATTTTATGTTCCATTTTGATTTCCGTTTCAGATCTTACTGGCGATAAGACCGGACATTCTACCAGGATATGCCGGATCACAGATGCACGAGGGTTCTTCTTGCACTTGAACCGACTCAAGTACTCTGAAAACCTCCCATGCCCCGTCGAGACTTGGGCCAGCACGGGAACCATCTCAAGCTTCCAAAGTGCGGGGTAAGCGCTAACGGCGTCGGGGAAGAAGAGCTGAGTTGTCGAGGCCGTGTCCCCATCCACATACTGCCTGTTCCATTTGTCACGATCGGACGGACAGCGACGGATCTGTCGCTTGACAAATGAAACACCTTTCATAATTTGGCTTGGTCTTCATTCCGACCGCAGTGGATTTCGCCAGTTGGTCCGCTCTTTCGTTTCTTTCCATTCCTGCATGCGCTTCCACCTAAAACACAACCATTCTTTTCCCTTGCTTTCTTACCTCTTTCATACTTTCCCTTATACTCTCTGCAAGGGGATGGAGAGAAACGCCACTTTTCAGAGTTTCGAGAGCGGACCTTGAGTCGGAATAAAGACCAAAGCTCCTTGCACTACTTCTCACTACATACTTCACGGTCTCATGCAGGGCCAGCAGTTCCGCCTGGTATACGGTGCAGAAGTTACCCAGCTTTAATTTCCGGTAAAAGATCTCCGCGGCACTATTCCATACTGATAACGTCGCGCCGACCTTGCCGTCAATTTTGCTGCCGTCGGTGTAAATACTTACCTCGACGGCAGCTCACTGGGCTACTTCGTCACCGTCCGCCAGACAGCCGAACTGTAGCCCCTCCCGGTGGGCGGAATGCGCAGAATTTACGAAGCATACCGGCCTCTCTAGCTCCCGGTCTCCCAATACCTGCTGGGTGTGACCCTTCTTTACCTCATAAAGGAGGGCCGCTTCTTGGACCCGAAGATCCAGAGGAAGCAACCCAGCCAGTAAGGAACTAGTATTTGGAACGAGTATTTGCAAATACTTATACCCATCTCTAGTCAGTCAGCTTTCCAATGGGTTAATAGAAGTTGATCAGTAACCCAAACACCGCGGATGTCCATCCCCCAGAACCTAGGGCTTGTCGTGCCGGGGGGCCCGGCCACTGAGGCGAGGGATTATTCTTTCGGGTCTTACGGTCCCGTCGTCTCTTCGGTCGCGAACTGGGAGGGTGGGTATTGCATGGTTATCTCTCCGGATGGCCGTGTAAGACCCACGGGTTGGCCGACCCGCAGTGTAAGGGCTGGCGGTGGTGGCTGCTCGAGGCGCTTCGCTCTTCGTCTCCGCCACCGAGGAGGGGGAAGTGGTTCGCCATTTCCCTTGCGGCCAATTTGCGGTCGGTGGCGAGACCTGACACCAGATCCGCCGCTGGGGGCTGGGAAAGCTATTGGCTGGTCTGGCCCCCATGGCCTTAGGGTGACAGGTTCGGGAGAACTAGTCACCCATATAACTACAGGCCAAGTAGGGGACGCACCTGTGTTCCGGTGCGCCCTTCTGAAAAAGCAGTGGGGAGGCTCACCCTCCCCCACAGAAGAGGAGCTGCTTCGGCGGCTGGCGCAGGCAGGGTCGCGGAAGTAATGCTACAAAGCGTCCCCGTAGCCCAGCCAACATGCTTTGGAGGAACACTGTAAGATTTTTAGTCGGTGCGAGTCCGACATAACCCGCTCTTGCCCCCGCGAGGTCGGGTATGCGTAGGCATTTTCCTGACATAAAAAAAGATGATCAGTAAAGTGAAAAGTCACGTTACAGTGTGACCAGATTTAAAACGAACATTCTGCTAGCTACTATCTAAATTCTGCTAAATTATGCTATTAATTTCGCAATAAATGCCAAAATTCGGCTAGCGATTAAAAAACTTAATTTTTACAAATTTTTATTAACAAATAGTAAATTTTAATTTAATTTTCTGTGGTGTTCATGTTTTTGTATAGAATTGTCGAAGTTTGAGCTACTTTCATCATATTCTTGATGGCATAAAATTTTATGCCTATTCTTTAATAGCCTATTTGACATGTATTTAGAATTGGAGCAACATGTTCTTTAATTTATATCGTAGATCAATTTTACATTGTTCATTTGAGAAAATAGGCGCGCACAATTTGTATTGGACATAGGCAAAATCATCATGGCCGTTACGAAATCGACAAAGTATGGATACTTTTTAGTTCCATCTCCTTCGTTATTTTTGAAATGTGAAATTTAAAAATTGTAATTTTTGAAACGTGAAGTGTAAATGGAAATGTGCTAGTCTACACACAAAAGCAAAATATACATTTACAAGGAATTCCCCTTAAAAGTACTAGAGGGTTACCAATACTCAAAGATAAAAATGACATTATTTAAGAAAGATAGAATTCTTTTAATATTTCTACTGCAACTTCCATTAGCAAAACGCAGGTAATTTGTCAATGTCTTTTGCTGCTAATTTTCTGCGAAGGTTTCGTCAAATTCTGCGTGCAACTGCTTTCTTTTGAGATCTGCGACATAATCTGCTAAATCTGAAATTGGGGATCTAATTTTGTTAAAATCGCTGAATTCTGCTAGATCTGGTCACTCTGTGACATTACAAAAATCTGCTCACAACTACAAAAAAGGTATAAATCTTTAGAATAATTATACGAAATTGACTTATTTACTTACCTTAAGACATTTCGATAACCATGATATTAATGAATTTGGTTGATGGAGTTATTTAAACTTGGTTTTCAAATAGCTTCAATGGATTAGCATTCTTTAAATTTATTTCTTTATATTCTATCTATATATTCTTTATATTCTTTTAATCATTAACTCCTCATTCTATCCTATTTAACAAAAAATAATGTAAAACATCCATAATTTTACAAGTTATTTGATTTGTAAAGCTGGTATGGTATGGAATGGTAAATTCCAAGTCCTAATGACACAAAGTATCAAAGTAATGTTATCTGTGCCCCAAAGGCCAGAAAAGAAACCAAAGTGTCAAAAAGAATATGACTTATGACAATGACTAATAATTAATTTTTTTTTGCCTAAATTAAAGATTTTCGAATTGTAATTGGACATTGCGTTATCAGCAAGATAATACCTCAAATAAGTTCTTAATAACAAAAAGCTTGTTATGATAATGTTCTGATTTATAGACATTTTCTCGCTTAGCAATAAAAAATTATAAATTTAAAATAAGTTAATAACAATGGCTATTGTAAAAACACCAGTGCTCAAAGTTATTTTGTGTGGTGAATATGGTGTTGGAAAAAGCTCAATTTTTAGACGGTTTATAAACAACACATTTGTCCCAAGTTCAGATAGGCGATCGACATTAGGATTAGATCATTTCGAGAAGCTCTATCAAGTCGCCGACAAGGACGTTAAAGTATGTAATTAATATTCTTCTAGAATAGTAATTTCATATAAAAAAATAACACAGATATTGGGGCAATTCTCATACCGAATGAGACAAATGGGCCATCCAATCAGTTTTGTGAGCTATTGAATGTCTTCAGATGTACATGTCTCCAAATTTTCACCCCTCTGACCGGTTTTGAGATCATGGCTTGTAAAAAATATTCGGAAATACTGTAAAATATTACCTTGGAAATTATAAAATTGTAACGATTTGTAATCTTCAATACATGCCTCCTTAAATCTTAATTGTCTCTACCAAAGGTTGAGTTAAATAAAAAATTTACAGGAACGCAATGCCAAAAAATGTGTTGATCTTACTGTAAAATTGAGTGGTATATTAATAGATTTCCATTTGGTGCAATCCTAACACACCTTTTCAACATCCAAATATCTACACATACATGTATGGTACTCATTGCCCATATTCAAGTCATATTAAATATTTTAATGATGTAATAAATTTCAGTTACAATTATGGGACACTGGTGGTATGGAGAGGATAGCATCTGTAACATCCAGTTACTATAAATTTGCAGAAGCTGCTATACTGGTCTTTTCTTTGGACAATGCATCTTCATTCCACATATTAAGTCAACATTTGTTAGAAATAGTAACATATGCTGAAAATGCAAAAATATTTTTATGTGGAAATAAATCCGATTTGGAAGGAACATCACCACAAGTAACCGATGCAGATATAGAAAATTTTTGGTATGAAATTTTATTAAATAGTGCTATATTGTAATTTTAAGATATTCTTTCTAAATTACACTTTTTATTTCAGTGAACAGTGTCACAACCTTATCAGTACTACTTACAAAACATCATGCAAAACTGGTAAAGGTTTGGAAGAAATGTTTTCAGACATTGCTCTACAGTTAGTAGATTCAAATAGATCAAGAATAGAGCTGCAGACTTTAGACCATAACAGTTTCAAAATAACTCAGCCAGAACCTCCAGAAGAACCCCATTGTAGTTGTTAGGCCATACACAATGTCTACTTTTTTAAGTATTTATAATTTACAAGCATCCAGTATTTTACAACTCTGATATTATAAAGTATTTACTGTTGTGTGTATCCCACATGGCCTAATTGGTTTACATTTTAATAATTATTAGTTAATTAATATAAAATTTTGACATTATTATGTATTTGTAATTTACATAAGAATTATTTTTGGAGTATTTGCATATTCATAGATAATTTGCTATATTATTAATACTCAAAAATTAGCCTTTTGCTAGAAAATTGCTCATGAGATATGCTGATAATGAGATCCAAAGATCTCAAATAAAATGACAATGTTAAAATTGCATAAGATACATATATCTTATGCAATTTTAACATTGTCATTCTGAAATGTCTAAACAAATAGCTTATATAGCATCTCATGTTACATAAAATATCTGAATTTTAATATAAAAATGCTAAATTAAATTATCAAATTCTGAGTTGAAAAAAATTTCAGCGTGGCAAATTTAGAATACTTCACACATATTGTATTGTTTTGTATTTTCTATTGACAAATAGTCTATGATATCTATCCATAACTAAGCATGTTGCTGGGTTGTATATAATTTTTTTAGATGGTGTAAAACTAAATCAATGTGAAAACAAGATTTCAATTGTAGTGTAGTTTTTATGTGACAAACACTGAGAGCTCAAAAAAGGGGATGCTAGCAACTTTTTTAGTCTTCATGACCAACACACAGAGTTTGGTTTAGCTGAGGTTAAATCTTTACTTGAAACCCAGATTTGCACTGTTAGCAAAACATATTTACGGAGTATTTTAGTAGCATTGTCATATTAGCCTTTTATGTCATAAAAGGCTAATATGACAATGTATGTATCAAAAGATAATATCCTCATGTGACTTCAATGTGAAACCTCAATGTCTGTTATTATAGATATAGTAAGTGGCAATAAATATTCCATATAATTTCAGCTATGAAGAGCATTATGTAACAAACAATAGTGCTTAGTGTGACAGGCCATAAAAGCTATGGCCAATACCTGTTATGGTATGGACTACAGTGGGTATGCTGAGAAAAGGGCAGGGAGATATTGACTGCTACAGAGAGCACTACAAAGCCGAAATCTCTTTCCAAAGGTTGATGTGGAATGTTTATAGCTATGTACTAGATATATACGATTCAGGGATGTCATATGGAAATTTATCTATAATTGATAAAACATACAATTGCATAGCATACATACATATTTTTTTATATGTGTAATATATTGTTTATTATGATTATGATATAATAGGATATTATAAAGTACCTGACACATTAGATCCATGTTGGTTGTATGTACTGCTGATATGGTTTTTTTACATTTTTTTTATGTTAATATGTACTAAAATAATTGGTGTAAGTTTTTATGTAGAATTAATTACAGTACTAGTCAATAACAATTATATTGACATCCTATAAAATGTTGAAATATGAGAATGAACAAGCAAAAATGTTGCAAATCATTGACCATCTCACTGAATTAAAATGTGAGTAAAAAGTCCTTTTATATCCATAATGTTTTATAAAGTTTACACTCAAACACTAGTAATCTAGCCCAATATATTAATTCTGATAATGAGATCTTTTTGCCAAACTAACCAACAAAATACAGTAGAATCATGTTTAGAAGTGTACTGTGTGTACTGTTTTTGTAGTAACACAGATTATCTGTCAAATTAGATTAGTATTAACCAATATGTTCAACCAATTATCAGGTTTCAAAAGTCCATTGCTGGACATGTTGGCCATGACATGACAATGAAGAGATACTAAAAGCATATGATTAACCAATAAATCCATACTTTATATCTTATAAATATGGCATAAAGATACTACTGGCCAAACTCTAGTCCAATATCTGTCACTTTAGGACATCTAAAAGAGAAGAATTTTATAGTTGAGCGATTTTTGTATATTCATTTCAACATAATAAAATCTTCTTGAGAAAGATTTCCTTTAATAACTAAAATTTATTTCCCATCAATTTCTAGTGTATATATTTTTGTTCTCTTTTTGAGACATCTTCGAAATGTATCGTTTCATATACGTATATATAAGCCTTGACCTCTACCGGGGCAAACCGGCGCCCGCGCGCCTCCTGCGAGTTTTTACAGATACCACTATCTGTAAAAACTACAACTAACTCCAGCTTAACTTGATAGCCATAAAATGGCAAGATAATAAAAACACAATTAAGGAATTTAGTTTATTTAAAGTTTTACTATTGAATCTCAAACCGCATTACCTTTCTCTTCCTTTTTAATCCTTTGAATTATATCAAAATAAAAATGGAATGCGTAAAAATTTTAATTCTATAGATAAACATCATTTTTATATTAGTAATTTAAATATTGTGTCGTCATCGCTTAAAATACATAAACATACCCATTGATTAATGGAAATTTATGCAAATGTTTTCGTAACAGTATTATTATTTTTGTTATACGTCAATGGAAGCTCTTTTTATTTTCATATTGATTCGAAGTATTGTATAAACAATGAGTTTCTTTAATTTTCGAGTGCATATTAAAATTATTGAATAAAGCTTTAAAATGTCATATTTGTGTTTTATTATTTATCAGTTATATATTTAATGATTCCATAGTATGTTTCATCATCAGTCTATATCAATCCACTGCTGGCCAAAGTCTTCCCCAATACTTTCCACAGTATGCGATCCTCCGCTTACCGCATCCAGTGACTTCCTGTCGTCCGCACCAGGTCATCGATCCATTTGGAAGGAGGGCGCCACATACTTCTAACCCCCCATCCGTGGCCTCCATTTGCTAGCTCGACAGATGTGACCGACCCATTGCCACTTCAGCCTACTGACAGAACTATGACGACATCGTCTACTTTGGTTCTCCGTCAAATTTCTACGTTCCGGATTCTATCCCTTAGAGAATCACCGAGAATAGCTCTCTCCATCAACCGATGTGCGACTCCTGACTTATAGACTAGCCCTACCGTCAGAGTTTAGGTCTCTATGTCGGTCTCTCCTATGTGTTTCATCAAGGTTACAGTAACGATAACAGCGTCAGAGTCCCAGTATTCGATTCCCAAGGCGAGAAAAGATATTTAGGAATAAAAAAACTAAGTCAAGTGTAGCCACGATCCCTTCCTTATATACCCTTTTACTTATGTAATTTTTGATGACTACAAATATTGGATACTTAAAACAGGTGCAACAAACGGTTTGTTAATTTGCCATTAAATGTCACTTGAATTTTGTGCGTCATATGGGCCACAAATTTATTTTAAACTTTGTAAATATAAGGATTATTATTAAAGGTACGGGCGAGCTTAACTCTTCAAGAGTTTTCTAACTGAGCATGATCCCGCGACAGTTAAAGGTTATAATGCGGTTAATGTAAATGTGTACAAATACATAGATACATACCGTTTAAAATACAAAAAAAAAATAAACATACAAATCCATATA
Source organism: Papilio alexanor hazarajatica (assembly GCA_018246295.1). NCBI lineage: Eukaryota > Metazoa > Arthropoda > Insecta > Lepidoptera > Papilionidae > Papilio > Papilio alexanor. The sequence continues at coordinate 7,590 of DWLR01000195.1, read as the reverse complement.
CATGTAGGAATAAATAATAACAATTCTGGGACATTATTCACACACGGCCATCTGATCCCAAACTAAGCGGAGCTTGTACTATAGAAGCCAGATAACTGATATACTACCTACCATATTAATACTTTTCTTTTGTAAATACATACCTATATACATAATTACACCCAGACTGAAGACAAACATACGTGTTCATGCACAAAAATGTTTGTCCTGTGTGGGAATCGAACCCACGACCTGCGGCGTGAAAGCAGCATCTTACCAACCGGTCCGTCAAAATAAATCTTTCGATATTCTTATTGGTTATTTATGGACGAAGACAAACGAGCAGGCGGGAAGGTGGAAAATGAGCCCCATGACACCCCCGTCTCCTCCGTCGAATACACTTCCTGAAAGGGAAAGAAGACAAAACCTCACTCGTAGGACAAAACGCATAAAACTTCTACCTCACGCCCGTCTTCTGTGAGACCGAGGTATTTCACCGGTCCAGCCGGCACATTCAGCAACAGAAATTACACTGTTATAATCATGTTCTGGTTATATTTAGTAATAATAATAATAAACTCATTTAATCCATTCAGAAGGCAAACATTGTACACTTAATTACAAAGTTGATAAAATAACAAAGAGATAAAAAAAAGGATACATGCACATAGAACAATTATAAAAATAATTGTTGCAAGTCAATGCTTAATGGATAAGGCCTTTACTTTGTAGAAATAAGCGCTGATATTCTGCAAAAGCCTTTGCGTAAGTGCGTCAGTTGCAGCAGTAAATAAATAAGAAACAATTTGTCGTACATATAAATAAATGGAAAAAACTCTACCTTGAATGGTAAAAAATAAAAAGTAAATAAATAAGTTCATAAAATTGTTATTTTATTTGGAAAGGGGAAAAAAATGGGAAATCTTCCGATGGTTTCCCAACGATAACGAGGAGTATGTCTGATTAACGCATTCACATCTCTTTTTGAATTTTCATCAAGAACAACCTGTTTGTTTTTGAATATGATTTTGCTGCGCGCGTTTTTAATAGGTGGCGGATGTTGTTCCAACATTTTATTGCCGCATATCGGAAGCTACCACTGATTGCGGCGGACTTATGCCATTGAGTGCACAATTGTGGAAATCGTCGCCTCCGTTCTGAGCTCCTGCGCTTTGTCCGAATCAGTTTATTGAGCAGGTATTTTGGAGCTTCTGTTTTTATTACCTCAAAGAGCATGCACGCCAGGTGAATTTTTCTGCGATAAACGATTTTTAAAAGGTTATGCTCGTTTAGGAACGGCGTAACGTGGCTTCGAGGTGGAATCGAGAAACAGAACCGAGCGCACGCATTTTGTATTCCATGCCTCCACTAGCTGGATACGAAGCCGTTCACTTAGGTATCACCGAACTTTGTACAGCACTTTTAGTCTGTAGAAGCAGCTACGTATGACTTCCGAAATATGCTTTTAGTAGCGCAGGTTTGATTCAAATACTAATCCCAAATTGTTGTTGATCTGATATTGTGATCCAAAGACCAATATTTTGCCTTAGAGGGATTGAGAACGAGACAATTATTCTCAAACCAGCGTTTTATTCTGTCAAGGTCTTCGTTAAGGGACCGTATGGCGGAGGCCCATTCGCCACTTTTAAATGAAATGTACATTTGTCAAATGTACATCGGCGTATAGGTGTTATTTACAATTTTCTATAGATTTTATGGTATCAGATGTGTATAAGATGAAAAGAAGAGGAGAGAGGATGGTTCCCTATGGGCTGCCTTTTTCCAGGGTTCTGTACACCGAGCGTTGCATCCGACCGTTGTCCCGAGTTATTTCTGCACACTGACCACGGTTTGTGAGGAAGCTTTGAAACCACTGCACTGTATCCGACTTGAAACCGTAATATGACATCTTCGAGAGAAGCAGGGATATGTCTATACAATCAAAAGCCCTCGAAAATCTAGAAGTACCAACAATGTGCACATGCCTTCATCCTGAGCGGAGATAATGTTGTCGGTTACATCTAACAGCGCTGTGGTGGTACTGTGACCTCTCCTAAATCCAGATTAGAATTCGGGAAGTATATTGTTATTTTCTAGATAGTCTGTTAGCTGAATCCAAACGACTTTCTCGACGATTTTCGATAGACACAGGAGTATACTGATCGGGCGAAGATCTTTAAGTTCCTGACGATAAGGGTTTTTTAGTAGAGGTCGATTTATGGCAGTCTTTCAAATTTTTGAAAAGGCGGATGTTGTATATATTATATATATAAGATATTTAGGCCTTCACACTGACCAACTAATATTTACTAGTCTATTCTATTTCAATTAGGTTAAATACCATGAGTTATATATTTAATAATAAAGGTTAGGCGTAAATAATTACAATACAAAATTTCAACAATTTATTTCGTATGCGTTTTTGATTGATAGCTTGTGATATTTGTATTATGTCGTTTCTGAATAATAAAACAACATGTGTATTCACTTCAGCCTTATCTATAGTAGATATTTAGGGTGCAATTAACGTCAAATAGACATAAATCTATAATAGTCAAATACGTACTAGGACAACTAAGAATGGTATTGTTTGGATTGTGAATTCCCAAATCTTAATATTAACAATATCATGACTTTCAAATTTGTATCTTTTAAAGTATCAATATCTATTACTTTAAAAATAACCAATTTTATGTCAGTCATGTAAGACTACTTCACGTTAAATTTGTGTTCATTACTTTTTTATTTATATTTTTCCTAAGTAATGAAAAAGGATCGAAGATTAAACCGGACTATAAATACAAATAAGAAAACTCGTGATTTCGAAATTCAAAAATTACGCTTTGAGCCGGTTTTGGTGTATCAAATACTGAGCAGGTGTTGGATTTAAGTTTCCAAACCTTTTAAATTATTAACTAGACCATATGATGATATAGTGTCTTAAAGTAAAATATTAATGATTGAGGAATCTTGAGATGATTATTGTCATTTGATATATGTAGATTGATTTGCAAGTGAAGCGCCTACTGGACTGGATTGCGCCAATGTTTAGTTACCATTAGTTGCTCGTGCAAAAATGGCTATTCGATGCGATCGATTTCTGTAATTTTTTCCATTTTTTTCAACAAGCTGTCACTAGATGACGTTTATCTAATACCTAAGAGTTTATTCTTTCGTTCTATTTAGAAAAAGAAATCTCTTCTAAACATTATGTTAAAATTTTGAATAAAAAATTCAATATAATTTAATTTTTAAAGATATAGTTTAACAGATCTAGCCAGAAAAATAACTTTCTACAAAGAAAATTCAACGCTGCATAACGTTTTTAAAAACATATGATATATACATCTTGTGATAGATAGAGAATTCCGTTAGTTTTAGTGCTGTGACCACTTGATAGTTTTAATGTCGACTCCCTCTTGAACCATTTCCCAGAGCGGGCTCATATCGCGCAGCCGCTCGACGTGCCGTATTGTCTTCTCAGCCGTGTATTCCACTTCCTCTAGAGTTGTAAATCTGCCCAAGCCAAATCTGCAAATAAATGCATTTGCTGACATCACTTCAAACCCCCTTTCATTTTATAGAATAACATTGGTCCGGCTCTTTTTCAAAATAAAAATCATCCACAAGAGCCTCATATAGTCATTAATATCTTCCTATGTAATTTATGTGGCCTGCCGCTGTAAACAACTCATCCGAACAAGATCGAAAAGTTGATAAATTAGGTAATTAGATAAATTAAATAAAATGATAAGTGAAACAGTGAGTAATATGCTATCCAGAATATTCAAAAATTAAATCTTATAGTCTCAAAACGTACAGAAGTAATAAAAAATATAAATTATGATATTTTTACGAAATGTAGATAGATTACAAGCGAACAAATCTTCCGCATTTGTATTAATATAGATGTATGCTAATACCATAAAGTTGACATAATATACCTTATCGAACTATGTGCTAAATCCTCGTCAGTGCCGATGGCTCTGAGCACGTACGACGGCTCCAGCGACGCGGACGTGCACGCCGATCCACTCGATAGCGCAACGTCTTTTAACGCCATCAAAAGTGATTCACCTGCAGAGATTTCGTAAGGTATTAAGCAAAGCAGCGATTGTTCGGCAGAATCCAATTTACTGACTGACAGACAATTGTAACATACATTTTACAATGTTTGGTACAAACTGGCGTTGGCTTGCTTGAGTTAAAAACTAAAACACGTTCTTGGCGCAGTTGACGGCGAAAAAATACCAAAGTCAAGTGTTTTGATTAGGATTGTAATTTTGGGGGTATATCAATAACCCCAAGTCAATACAAGCCGTCGATACAAGTCTACGGACAGTAATTACTTTAATACATGACCAACAATAATTAATGACTTATCTTTAAGTCTATAACATTATCCCGATGACCTTATTACTGATATTGATGGGTCAAACAATTAAATATTTATTAGTGTTACAAACAATACATATTATACACAACCTTTTAAAAATACACTGCAGTAAGCAGGAGTATAAACTAAATGTCTATATACATTAGTATATTTAATGTCCAAAAAGGCCACCAAGAACACGATGTCGCAGGATCGTTTTTCGTGGGTATGTATGTATGTATGTATATATGTATGTTTCTTCAATTGTGAACTCCTTTTGCCGAAACAGGCTTGATCGATTATGAAGAGTGAGATATCGTTCGATTTGTATCCTTCCTTGGATTTACAGCACAGTCACTGATTTAATGCTTTTTTAAATTAACTGCTTTGTTAATAGTATGTACAATTAATGCCTGGGCCCCACCCCAGACACACCATGTTCTACTATAATGATTGTAATACTTTGGTGGCACAAATGTGCATAAATCTAATTTTATAAGGAAAAAATGTTAAGGTCCTTTTACCTTCAACGTAAGCAAATGACAAGTTGATACATCCAGGGTAAGATTGCTCCGGGTCGCCATTTCTTATTACATGTGGCAGTTTTGAATACACCTTATCTAGAAACCTTTGAGACAATTTCTCCACCCAAGCATGATCATACATCATCTCCCGTAGTGCTAATTCACAAGCTGCACCTACAGAGTGTTCAAAATAGTATATATTAGTTCAATTTATTTTAATTATTTTAGTGTATTTGAAAACAACAGAACTATATAATGGCAGAAGTGTCTGCCGTTATTAATAGTTCAATAGCAAATTGTAAGAAGTATTTCAATCATAGTGTAGAAGAGATGTTATGTATGTTAATAAATAATCTATAAAGTCAGTGGCAGGTCCAGGATTGTGATTTGATGGTGAGCAGGGCTTGACCATGCTTAGGATAGGTTTTAGTTACGTTAATTCCAAAAAGCAAATAAAATTTCAAATAATTCCAATCTGAATAAGGTAGTCTAATAAAAATATTAATAATAATAATTATAAAGTTCACTTAAAAATTAATCATTGATTCGAAGGGGAGGATCCAGCAATGTATGAAGTGTTGTGTTTCATGTTATAACTCATCAAAGCACATTTCAATGGTAAAGACATCATTGTACATTACATAAAATACATAGTATAGTAACAACATATAGTATAACAATGATGATAACTGCATTATAATAATCTCTAGATAGTTCTTATCAAATGTCAGGTGTCAAATAAGAGTGTTGTTACAATTTTATTTACAACTACTACTCTACATCTACTTTGTTTATATGTTTATACTATAAAATATAAATAAGGTCAAATCTAGTAAACTCAATGGAATTTTAGATTATTAATCAATATTTTTGTCTACACTGTAGATGAATACTATTTCTTTTATAATCTAAATAATCACAATCCCACAGTATATTGGTGATAAAAATAGTATGAGATGGTAGTTTTAGCATTAGCTTATTCATTATTTTAAGGACTTCCAAAATCATATGGTAATTAATTGCAATGTTTGGCTGTACACCTTATAAACAAATTAAAAAAAAATCATCTCAATTCAACTACAAGGAAAGATGGAGACTTTCCATACATTTAATGAACAATGTTTAAATAGTCATGCCATAACTTCAAATAACAAAGTGCTTGTTGTTTTGTAACATTTACTTAGGATATTTATCCTTAGTAAAAAAGTGTAAAGTTTCAAATCAAGATAAGGCTAGTATTGCAAAACAAAACTAAAATTCATAAATTCCAAAATATTTACAGAAACCAACTTTTTCGCAGACTACATTATATAACGTTAGCTATCCATATTGTACGATTTCCTTTTACTTTATTTTAAGATTTCCACAAAATTACAACAATTTTTTTACAAATTGTAAAATAAAATGTAAAAGAGTGTAATGGCTTCTATAGTGTGATTTGTTTGTTAACAAAATTTTGATCTTCATTTGGGACAGAGTTTAGATAAACTAATTTTTCTTTCAATAAAATTTCAAATGATTTACCTAATCCCACTACCAGAGGTGTGGGTACAGTTCCACTTCTCATTCCTCTCTCCTGACCACCTCCACTTTGGATGGGTTCAACGCGAACTCTTGGACGCCGTCTGATGAATAAAGCACCCACTCCTTTTGGTCCATAAATTTTGTGACCAGATATTGACATAAGATCAATATTCATTTTATTGACATTAAGCGGTATTTTGCCTAGAGCCTGAGCTGCATCAGTGTGAAAAAATATTTTTTTACTTTTGCATATAGCTCCAATTTCTGCTATTGGCTGTTTTACACCTGAAAAAAATAATAAGTATGAAACGGTGCTTTCATAGACTACAGAAATATCAGATTATTTTTTAGATTAGCCTGAAACCTAAAATGCTAGTGAATATAAGACATACCTAAAAAGGAACAGCTATGACCACAGTAAAAACAATCAGTGACTTTGAAAAGAATAAATAAATATGTACCTATTTCATTATTGACAGTCATAATTGACACAAGACTTGTTTCAGGTGTCAAGGCTTCTTCTAATTGCTGCAGATTAATAATTCCATTTGGTCCAACTGGGAGATAAGTGATTTTGAAGCCTTCACCCTCTAAGGCGCGACATGAATCAAGGACACATTTATGTTCCTGCAAATAAAATATCAGTGTGTTGTATGTCATCAAAATTTAATCAAGGAAACTAGCTTTGATAGCAACATAGCAGAGTGAACTGCAACTAGCAACTGGAAGGTAGTCATACATTTTAATAACTCATTATATGCTTAAAATCTCATCTCTATGAATTATTTAAGGTTGCAAGAGTTAAATTATGAAATTATGGAGGCTTGTATCCCACCTAGAACACATCTTTTGTTGCAGAATTTTACAAGTAGAGGTGACTATTATTAAGAGATTTGGTTACTTTATTTATTCTCTGTTAAAAATTTGGCATCAAGGTAATAAATACATTTTCTCAACTCTGTTTCATGTTTACTATGTTCTATAAATAACACTACTGTAAAAAACAATCACACTTACAATTTGTGTTGTAACAATGTGCTTTTTTCTTGGTGCATAGAAATGTGCAACTCCTTTGACAGAAATGTTATTAGACTCTGTAGCTCCAGATGTGAATATAATTTCTTTTGGATCTGCTCCAATTAGATTAGCCACTTGTTCTCTTGCCTTTTCCACTGCCGCTTCACTTTC
>DWLR01000194.1:0-31918 GCA_018246295.1 Papilio alexanor hazarajatica | reverse complement strand
CGTATTAGTATTATTGTGGTGCAATAAAGAATATTGATTAATATACCTATTATCAAAACTATGTAAAAGTGCGGCCCGCCTCTACCTAATTTTGTCGCCATGTGGCCCTTAACTGCCAAAAGGTTGCCGACCGCTGGTTTAAATCGTCACTTACAAGCGTCATTCTTTTCAGATTGCCAAGCCGTCAGCGTCTGGTCGCTGCACCGACATGGCAACCGCAACCCTGGCTCCAGTGTCACAAAGAGGATCAAAGTGGTCGCCGGCTTGAAAGATGAGATCATACGGAGCTTTGAGAACGGCAGGAGTCAGCTGTGTTCACAGGTAAAGTTTATGTCGATGTAATATGTGCGTTAGAAACTTCGTTTAGATTGAAATGTTAGTCATAAGTATTCTGTGACATTGCTTAAAATGTTAAATACATTAATTTGATTAATGTAATCATTTGACTATACATAAAGATTAACTTTTTGTGTTTCAAATAATACCGAACTTTCTTCCTTATTGCTCTCTAAAATATTTCACATTATTTATTTATTTTAGCTTGGCAGAGAAAAATTCGTTGAATATCAAAATAGTTTTATGGCTCAAATGCTTGTGTCCCAAAAATGCCTAAAAAAACGCAAAAAAAATCCTATGAGGGTGGGTAGGTTTAAAAAAACATATATCTTGTGGATGGGATACACTGCCAAGAGTCCTACATAATTTTTCAAACTTTTATGTATATGCAGAGATAAACTGCCAAGAAAAGGGTTAAATTCCTCAAATGTAACACAATAATATGAAGTTGAACAAACAAATCGTAGAAAATTAAAAAAAAGTCACGTCGTAGAAAACGTTACAACTGTTAATTATTTATTCAAACATTGCATGTCTAACTTTGCAGCTACTTGGTCTAGATTTATTTTTTCTTAATCTCCATTTCATCTTTCTAGGATATTGATAAATTCCGTAGTTGGAAGTGGAATGAAACCCTCGAAATATCTCAGTCTTTCCTTACTGGGACTGGATATGAAGAGATCTATGACATCGCCAAACGTATTCGGGAGAGATACCCTCACTTGCTGCTGGGGTCTGATGAGGATTATTACTTCAGGAGTACCAACGAGCAGCGTACCGTTACCAGTGGCATGGCCTTCGTGCACGGCCTCGCTGTAGGGACCAATCTAAACCTAACCGTGGACGGACCTTTTGAAAGGGATGATTTGATTCGTGTAAGTGCATATAATACTGTTAAGTCTGAAATGGTCCTTATTTGTTTTGAGATATATTTGTCACCGACCTTATTAAGCCCCAAATATAAACTAAGAGGATTGGCGTGTGAACTCCGAAATCTTAGGATACCACGGCAACTACAGATTTAAAATTAATCGATCGACATTCAGATCACAAGATAATCTTTCACATAAAAAAAAGATCTTACGCGGCCCTAGCAGTATGTTCTAGATGCATCAGAACAATTCTGTACTGTACTTCCATATAAGCCCGTTAAAATATGTTAAATTAATTCCAGCCGTATGAAAACTGCGACAGGTACCAGCAGGAGGTGAAAGGAGGCCAGCAGGTGGTAGACGAACTCGATGCGTACTTTGACTCTGCTGAATTTAAAATCGTAAGTTTTCTTATGTCTTGTACACATGGCTTCTCACTATAAGCTCTATAAAGGTCAATGTCACATAAAGGGCAATGGAGAGCTCTCTGCGGAGATCATAGAAAGAAATAGGTGATCCATAGCAGAACCAAAATAACCAACGAGAATCCCTAAATACTCGTATAAGTGATTTTCACTTATGTTGATCGTAGAACGGAAGACGCATTGGGGCTAAGGTCTATCTTTATGGTGACTCATGGGGAATACCTGCGTCTAGCATAAAAGAAAAAAGAAAAGAACTGAGATTACATGTAACTATTGTATTTACAGGTACAGAACAGTGTACAGGATCGCTTGGGCATAGATACTCAATTGTCGGCTGAAGACGTCTATTCTATTTATGAGATATGCCGCTTCTATCGATCCTGGACTGAAACCAAGCTGTCCCCCTGGTGTGCTGCCTTCACCGACCAGGACCTTGTCATTCTGGAGTACAGGGATGATGTACGGCACTACTATAGGAATGCGTACGGTTCTTGGGTAAGCTATAAATTTAAGTTTATAATAACATCGATAAATGTTACTCCAAAAAATTATCTGATCTTACTTTTGTGTCTAAGATAACATGTCTTTATCACAAACCAGACGTTTCGTTCTCACACGTGTGCATTTAAATTATTTTGTACGACTTGCGAATCTCATTAGAAATTAGCCAGATTTTACCAAATTTAGCTGCGATCAGTGACTAGATGAGGTTATTATAGTCATCGACAACGATTAGGGAAGAATAAAAATTTTAAAATATTAAAAAAATAGCCTTTGTAATATAATCGATGTTAACAAAGATGGAAATAAATATACTGCGTTTTTGACGGTGATTTTCCCTATGTATATTATTTAACCCCCTATCTAGTGAAGAATTGCATTAGTTTATAATATTTCGTAAGCAAAATATTGTTGTTAAAATAAAAACTAACTGTAAAACTTTTTAGTGGAAGAGTACAAATCAAACTTGACTCCACCGATGACAGACTGCAAAACCAACGAAAGGAAAATTACACTAATTTATACATGGTCTTATATACTTGGTATTAACATAGTTGTCTTATGTTTTGATTATTTGTATTTACATAAAGGTACCCGCAAGCATCGGTGGTAATTTGGTCAAGAATCTCTATGAGAGCTTCGACGCTGCAGTCAACGGTAGAGGCAAGAAAGTGGTGTCATACTTTACTCACGACACGATGATGGAAATGGTCTACTGCGCGTTAGGACTTTACAAAGATGATGCACCTATCAGGGGAGCAGTGAGAAACCCTGACAGACTCTGGAAAACTAGTTTCATTGCTCCGTTCTCCGTTAATATTATTGCTGTTTTAAATACGTAAGTGCGATTATTACATATAAAATTTTAATTATGTTGCTAAACCAACCCAGACCTAAAGGTAAATTTCGGATTTGTGTTTTGGTTTGTCGAAAACTGTTCGACTTTGTCAAGGCATACTACTACACTGGGCTTGAGAATGTAGAAGGAACCCAGCCTAAATCTCTTTCAAGTCTTTCACTGGACTTCGGACTCTGTGAAACTGGGCTAGCTCACCAATTATATTCGCTACTAGCTGTTGCCCGCGACTTCGTCCGCGTGGAATTCTATATTGATGTATCTATATGTAAACATACATATATATCTGGGTGAAAAACGTTCCGCGGAAACATTTTTCCAGGATAAAAGCCTAAGTGATGTTCCAGACTATAATCTATCTCTGTGCCAAATTTCGTCCAGATTTATTCAGATGGTGCGAAGTTACGTGGTGAGCCCCCTCCCCCACCTTTATACCTCGTAACCCCTTTTTTTTGCAATAAAATGTAGCATATTTCATTTCCTGAAGTCAAATCTATCGTTTTACCAAATTTCCTCAAAATCGGTTTAGTGATTTAGACGTAAAAGCGTAACAGACAGACATAATACGAATAAAGAAGAAGTAACTAACTTATATATTCTATTCTTTTATAAATTAAGTATTACCTAACCTAAATAAATAAAATAAATAACCATTTTATTGCCAGAAAAAAAAAACACAAACACAAGCCTAAAAAGTGCATAATAAAAAAGAGACAGTTATCTTGAATTACGCCCATTTTTGCCATCGACTAATAGATTTAAGGAGCCCCGTAAAGAAATTTAAGTGAAATTTAAGTTTCCGTTAATCACTATCAAAATGTCACCTAAAATTTTAGGACGCCCTTAAAAGATATGGACTCGATATTTGACCTTTTAGAGCTAAGTGACGGTCCAGATGTAACATTATTTTGCAATTGATTAAATAACTAATCAAATTTTAATCAAATCGTCACATAGTTTTAGTGAGACGGTATTTTTTTACCCAATATGTGACAGACTTCTTAAAAGATTAAGATTATCAAGATATCTAAGGAGGAGTAAAAAAGAACACATTTAAGAAAACCTGATAACAGGTGTGAATATAAATTTTTAAATTTACCAAATCTTATTTTTTATTATTTTATTACATCTAGCGATCTAACAAAGCAACATTGTAAAAATTTTAGAAGTTAATTTTTTGACTCGCTTTGTAATAATCACGTAATCCCGTACAACCGAAGCGTCCAGCCTAAGTAGAACCATGATCAGCCTATCTCAAAATCAAAATGACAGGCAATCTCAAAATGTCTTTTTTAACTTTGTATTATCTTTGAATCGTCGTCATTTTATAGAATATCATATATAGTAAATTAAAGTTACATCCCAATCAACTAGTCATTTTATAGCATTTTTTTCTGAAGAAATGTTTAACGTAACAGTTTAAATTGATATAACTTTTTTATTTATGCACCGATTTACATGAAATAAAAACTTAATCTAACGATTGAAGCTAATTACTACACACTGGTGAAAACCGCATCCAAATCGGTTAAGTCGTTTCTGAGATTAGCGCGAACAATGTAACAGACAAACAGACAAAAAATTTAAAATCGTTGTTTTGAGTTCTATAGCATTGGGTAAATACCCCTGTAATAGTTTTGCTAATTTATTTTCCATGTACAGACACCGATCAGTTACGATTTTATTATATGTATAGATTAAAAACTAAATTAAAAGCTAATAAAAAAAACCGACAGAGGTAACTTTTACTTGTAGAACCTATCGTATAATCAATTTTAACGATTATGTTTATAATTCGATTTTATCATTACACAAATACTTAGATCACTAAATAAAAATATACCCTTTTATTACATACGCTTATCGCTAGCGGCCGGTAGGAAGTTGCAGATAGTGAGGACATTAAATATTATTAGGAAAAGAACACGATAATATTCATTGATAGATTATCATTGTTATCGATATCAGCTTTTGTTGAAGACATCTCGCGATAAAAGTATGCTTTTGCAGATCGTGCAGGCGGCGTGTTGCCTGGCTTATCGCTCTCACTTGGCTTATCGCTCTCATCCGGGTTTGATAACAAATGAATAAATTTGTACCAGCACCGTAACTGACATAGAAGTCGAACTTCTAAAAAAAATAAAAAAAAAATACTCCAGTTACATTTACTACAGTTTCATTATTTTGCGGTATTTTCAAACCATTATTTGGTCCTTCGAGAGGATGCTCCCTTAAGTCCGGCAGCGTATTTGGAATTCCCTTGGTGTTGAGGATATTTATTGGCGGAGGTGATCTCTTAAAATTAGACGTTGCTCGTGTGTTCTTTGTCGTCTCCTAACTTCTAAGTCTTTAAATTTGTTGTTTTGGGATAGTTACTTCCCAAGAGGTAAATGTAAAGCACATTTCCATGTTCACAAAATATCTCTCGATGAAAATTAACAATATTTCTCTATTCCAGTTGCCATGAGTCAGATTCCCAAGTTTATCGGGTTCAATTCTTCATCAACGAACTCGTAACGGAGATCTGCCCGCTGGCCGGCTGTACTTGGGAACAGTTCCAGGAGAAATTCCAGAAATTTACAGAAGCGAACTTAGATTTCTGTAGCATGGATAGCACGATAGTTAATGAGCCGGTCGGAGGAAGAGCAGCGTCATTCTCAATGGTAATGAATTTCATAATGGTGGTGGAACTTATTGTTTATTTATTAAAACATTAAATAAGAGATAAAAGACTCATTTTTATTAAAGAAATATACGTACCAAAGTATTATTATCCGTTTTTTTATATCTAAAAATAGTGCTCATTGACTTTGACGTCAAATGCCCATGTGACCGATAGTTTAGAGCACAACTTTTAGATATGCTTTTACCCCTTCCCATTATTCTTCTTGTGTTGTAATACTTATAGAGAATGATGTAAGATGAACTATATCTTTATATGCACAAGAAAAAGCTATTACGCATCTTATTTCTCAAAGGTGGAAACGAAGTACCCTAGTTCATGTTCCGAGATAGATTCAACTCGGATAAACTTAAATCCTTTATTTATATGGCACTCTTTCTGCTTCAGTTTCTGTTACATTTTTCTTCCCTCTAATGAAACGAATTATGCCTAAACGCCTTAGCACGTAGCCGCGAAACTGGAACTGAAGAGAAACGAAGTTTAAACCGTTTAGCAGATAGGCTCTGACTGCAACTGAATCTCATATAAAGTAAACTCTGCGGTCCGTTTTCTTTTGGTTTTCCTGACTCAGTGTGCTATAGGCGTTATCGCTTCGCGTTGGTTCCGGTTCGCTTTCGCAGCTATGTACTACAGGCGTTAACGTGACGTGTCCTTAAAATTTCGCTCTGAACTCAGAATCTCTGCTTAATAAAATATTACACGTCAAATAGAAAATAGCAATATTAATTTCTTCATAGAAAAACTAATCAATTAATAATAAGTTACAAGCTTTCTATTAATTAAAAATGAAATTATTGATTATCTATTTAATTATTTCAAAATTACAATTTTAACGGACAACCATTATTGTTTAATTATAAGTTAGTAAAACATCAAAATTATTTACAGGAAGAGGAGGACTGAAAAAAACGTTACACTACCACCGGGTCCGATCATGGACGCTACTCTATTGTGATATAATTTATAATTATACTATTAAATTTAAGAATAATACAAAAAAAATATTTATTTCGAAAAAATAATAAAAATCATTAATAGAAATGACGAGCGTACCTGCCTTATCACTGCTTAATCTGACCTCTATTAAAACTAACTTCTCCATATATTAACAAAATCAAAGAGGAACTGGACAGAGAAATATTTTATGAAATTTGATAATGCTGATTTATACAGAGTATATCTGAAACACATATATTATTACTATTTGTGGAACTAACTTCACCGTATATTCTCTGACCTATTTAGAAAACTGTCATATAGTTAGTTACCTCGTCACTTCCTTAAGGTGAGAGTAAAATAACAGAGATTAGTTATTCATAGCGCAGGCAGTCGGCCAACTATGTCATTTGGCGGGCTAATGAGATCTCAATGGAGCGTGCAGTGCAATTAATTTATGCTAAATTATTGATGAATTTCCAATGTTTGATTTACGTTTTCTATAAGTAATTGACAGCGACCCGATTCGATACCTAGACTTTGATCCTAGATCTATTTTTTTTTCTAATTTAAAAAAAAATCGTACGTTCTAAACAATAAGAGTGCAAGACTATGCAGAGATATGAGTTTCTATTATATCTTCCACGATCCTGGTACAAATTTATTTTAAAGTTTTTCTGCTATCTTTTTCTGCTTATACCTACAAATATATGTAACAAAACCAAGTGAATATATTCAGTCGTTCTTTGTGGATATAGATAAAGGAAATTAATGTTTTTTTGCACATCCTTAACATTCATTTGCCTCTTCCATTTCTTTTACTTCAATACATATGTACGTAACCAAGTTCTTTGCATGAATTCTTATTTCGCTATATTTTTTTTTAGTTTTCCTAGCGGTTATTACGTTGCTCCTTATTTAAATAATAACATTTTGACATGTTTTAGCTTTAATTCTTAGTTACTATACGCGAAATAATGTTAAAAGATTTTCCAACTTGGAAAATAAAAAATGAATTTGTACGAAGCCACCGGCAATAGCGTAGTAAGCAGATTATCACCATTTCATGAGGTGAAAGTGTGATAGAGGGATATTAGCTTGGGGCTGGTTCAACCATTTAGGTATTTGTTTAAATACAGATAAATTACCAATTAATTAATTACGGGTCACCAAAGAACAAACAAATTATTTAGTTCGGTATAGATGCATGCTTTGTTGTACATATGTACGGCAATAAAAAATGAAAATTTTAAATAGTCAGTTAAATATAAAAACATAATGAAAGATAAACTATAGACAACAATTCTTTTTAATTTAAAAATTCTTCAACACTGAAAAGTCTGTATGCGATGCCAGCAGTTCTACAATTCCAGCCGCCAGGCCAGCACAACCAGTTAAATTGCCACAAAGAATACCAAGCCACTCAAAAAGTATTGCAAAAAAAAGTATTTATGTATGCGAGACTGGCCAGTTATAATTTATTTAAAAAATATGATTATAAGTACTAACGTACGTAATATAGGTACGTTCCGATTTCAAAATTTCCCCCAACATTTTTTGCGAGCTAATTTAAATTATCGTATCTCAAATTTAATTAATCTTAGATTTCAAAGTATTGCCTGAAACCGGACGAATCTTACTACTTTCACTTTCGCTTACTTACTAATTTCATATTTTTACAGTGTTGTTTTTGGGTAAATTTTGTTTTAATCATGTTCTTGCTAAGTTAAATGACATAAGAGTATATGTGATCATTGTGTAGATGATTGGTAAAAAAAACTGCAAGGTTGTTTTATGACAACGATATCGCTTTATTGGACGTCAAAGGAGACGGTGGCGGGGAGGGCGCGCGCGCCGGTACGGGGTTGCTGGGCGTGTCTCTGTGCTCGCGGCTGCGTACGCGCACCCATCCGCCGCACTCCACACGATACATACTCCACGGTAATAAATTATCATAAATAATAATAATAAATATCAACAAATTATAAAATAGCCTTCCGTAAAAAGATTAAGACTCTAAAGTACATGTTTTTGGCGTTACAAAAAAAGGTTGTATGGTATATATATATTTTTTTAAATTTACAGTTTCTCGTTTCACGCATTCGTAACACGTTTTTCAACTAGGCATAACGAGTCATTATTTTAGTTACAATTCAACGAAAAATCTGTACAGTCCGTTTTTTGAGTTGTTTGGAACGTTTAGAAATCGCTTTCGGGCGCCAGATCGAACCTTGGTGGGAAGGTGCCGAAACCGTCGAGGGCGGGGCGCGTACGTTGGGGCTGAAAACAAAAAAAAAATAGATGAGTATCCGTCACCTAAACGCCGTCCAGGACGTGCAGGACACATGCCGCGTGCTGTAGGAACAGTTCGATAACAATAGAGGGAGAGCTCAAGATAACCTTGCCACTCGTAGTATAATTTTCCCATCAAGCATTTTATAATATGCCTAAAATTTTATACAAGAAAAAACAAACATGGACTATGAGGGTCTATGACACTAAAGGTGTTTAAAAGAATATTGCAACGACAAATGAGAAAACATGATCTGTTTAAAAGCTGTGTAAATCTGTATCAACTTTGGTTTGAACAGGCTTATTACTAGATCAGATCAGCTTTTCTCTTGCAGCAATGTAGGGTAGGGAGTCGCACCGTCTAAGGTGCTACAAGGTTGAACCACTCTGTTCACTTACATATACTCCTGTGGTGACCTAAGGGCGCCCTTTAACGGACGCCTGAACAAGATAACATATTTAACAATTTAAAACTATAAATTAATAAACACTTTACTGTATTCTTATTATTGTATATGTACAACCACTTACAAAGTGTATTAAACTAATCAGTTTAAGTTGATATAGGCGTATGATTTAAATAAAAGCAACACTCACCGCCGGGCTAATTCCTCTCGCGGTGGATCCTGCACGTCCCTTGCCACGGAATTTGCTGATAGCCTGCTCAGCGAGGTCTGCCCTTTCTTCAGCCTCTTCCAACTCTTGTTGAGCTTTGCGGAACTTAGCCAAGTTGAGGGCGGCGATTTCTTCTGCTTCTTCGATCTGCCTCTTGTAGGTCTTGATCTTCTGCTGCAGTTTGTCGACAAGGTCCTGCATGCGCTCGTGGTTCTTGCGGTCCTCTTCCGCCTGGAAGGTGAGCTCCTTGATACGCCTCTCGCTCTTGCGCAGATTCTTCTGCGCATCGGCGTGTCTCCTCTGTTCACCGTCGAGCTCGTTCTCGAGTTCCCTGACTCTCTGTTCGAGTTTCTGGATGGCCTTTTTGCCTCCCTTGAGTGCGTTAGCTTCGGCCTCGTCCAACCTAACTTGGAGCTCCTTAATCTGTTGCTCGAGAGCCTTACGGAGTTTCTCCTGGGTTTGAGCGTGTTCCTGTTCGGCGCGGAGTTCATCGGCGAGCCTGGCGGCATCGACCATGGCCTTCTTAGCCTTCTCCTCTGAGTTCTTAGCCTCGTTGAGGAGCTCATCCAGATCGGAGTGCAGGGTCTGCAATTCGGACTCGAGTTTTCTCTTGGCAGCAGAGAGGGACGCGCTTTGAGCGGACAACTCGTTGAGCTGTTCGTGGGCGTCACCCAACTCTTGTTCAGCCTGGCGACGAGCACGGTCGGCCTGTTCCAGAAGAGTTCGGGACTCCTCGAGCTCATTCTGAAGAGCGTTGGCACGGCGTTCAGAGATACCAAGCTGTTCACGGGCGTCATCGCGAGCACGTTGTTCCTCTTCGAGGGCGGTCTGCAGATCCTTGATCTGCTGCTGGTAGCGCTTGATATTCTTTTGTGCTTCAGCGTTAGCCTTGTTAGCGTGGTCAAGGGCGATTTCGAGCTCGTTGATGTCAGCCTCGAGCTTCTTCTTCATGCGCAGGGCCTCAGCCTTACCCTTAGCCTCGGCTTCGAGGGAAGCTTGCATGGAGTCGAGAGCACGTTGGTGGTTCTTGCGCGTGTTTTCAAATTCTTCCTCTTTCTCCTGAATCCTTCTGTCGATTTCCTGTCTGACTTGAGAGAGTTCGAGCTGAGCACGGAGAACCTTGTTTTCTTCTTGTTCGAGAGCGGCTTCAGCTTCCTCGAGAGCAGCCTGGAGTTCATCCTTCTCGGCTTCCAAACGTTTCCTGGCCTTCTCGATTTCGTGAATGTTACGTCCACCTTCGCCAATTTGGTCAAGCAAGTCCTTGACTTCGTCAGCGAGGTTCTTGTTCTCGCGGCGGACAGCCTCGAGCTGCTCTTGGCCTTCTTCGTAGGCACCCTTGAGGCGGAAAAGTTCAGTAGAGTAGTTGCGGCATTCTTTCTGGCTGGCGTCGAGTTCAGCAGCGAGATCATCGACCTTGAGCTTCCATTCGCCGATGATCTTGTCGAAGGCCTTCTGTTTCTTCTCAGCCGCATTGGCGATAGCAGTAGCACGGTCAACCTCGAGTTGC
Organism: Papilio alexanor hazarajatica; assembly: GCA_018246295.1. Lineage (NCBI taxonomy): Eukaryota > Metazoa > Arthropoda > Insecta > Lepidoptera > Papilionidae > Papilio > Papilio alexanor. The sequence goes on along the minus strand of DWLR01000194.1, from coordinate 20,895 downwards.
AAGTCCTCGACTTCGGTGGCGAGGCGCTGCTTGGTCTTTTCGAGGGCAACGACCTTCTGGTTGAGGGACTCGATGGTTTCCTCGGCCTCGGCAAGGCGAGCCTGGAGCTTGCGTTTGGCCTCCTCGAGCTCTTCGGAGCGGGCAACACCCTCGGATTCGTACTTGGAGCGCCACAGTTGGGCCTCAGCGTTAGCCTTGGAAAGCTGTCTCTGCAGATCGGCCTTGCCTTCGGCTTCCTCTTCGACCTGTTCACGGATATTGTCGAGGTCGTGCTCCAAGTTGCGGAACTTGCCAAGAAGGGTAGCGCGTTCCTGTTAGAAAAACGAAAATTATTACGTCGTTAAGAAACAATTACCTTTATATTATTATTTTTTGTTGCTATTGATTTAAACCAGTGATTCCCAAAGTGGGGTCCACGGCAGATCCGACGGGAGTGTACGTTGGCGGGAAAAATTGAGGGTTCACAAGTTGTAAGTCGGTCGGTGTAGGTCCATGAATAAATGTAAAGAACTGAAATGTTAGCTTGGCTTTACCTATCTTTGTGGACAGATAACATTTCAAAATTTTGAAAGTGGTCTACGAGAAAAAAGTATAGGAATGGAAATAGAATCTCTGATTTCGACCTTTAAATGAGATAAAGTGAAAGCTAATTATACATATTTTTTACCCTAGCTTCTTCGTCAGCGAGCCTCTTGGTGTCCTCGAGCTGAGTAGTGAGCGACACCTTGATCTTGGACAGCTGCGACACCTGCGACTCGGCCTCCTCCAGCTGGCGGAGCAGGTCAGAGTTCTCGATGGACAGCTTCTTCTTGGCGGCGTCCAGGTCATTAAGGGTACGGTTGGCCTCGTCAGCCTTGTTCTGCACCTCGTTGAGGTTGTGCTGCAGTTGTTTGACGACCTTCTCTTGTGCAGCCTAATAGAAACAAAATTTAGCATTTCGAAAATTAACATGAAATTTAATTGTTAATGTGATTCCTGTATTTTTCTAAATATCATATAATATTTAGATGTTACCAGAAGTTTTTTTATTGTTTATATATGTTAGATAAAATTTCTAAATGATCATTATCTTCAAAAATAATTTTTCATCTTGTTATATGAACCACTGCGTTAACTTTTTTAGGTGATCATGCAAAGTACTTTTAATAATTTCTACGAATTTTTCTATGGTTAACTCACAACACTCGTTATTTTATAGCGTTTCTGGCTTTCGTGCTTGTTTCCTTAATGAAAAACTTGGTTAAGAGTTAATGGGTCAATGTTATTTCGTATCGTATGGTGCAAGTGTTTACAAGTATTCTGTTTGATCTATGTTTAGTTCTTCGAAATATATATTTTAAAAGCTGCGAAGCGGTATCCAGCTGGTGATGCCAACATTTCTTTTTTTTTGTACCTTTTCGTTGGATAAGTGGTCGAGACCGGCACGAAGGTCATTGACTTCGCTAAAGTATTGAGAGCGCTCTTTCTCAGCCCTGAATGATTGGAATATAACAAAAATAAATAAATAAATAAATATAGTTCTAACATTTCAGTTGCAGGTCTAAGAATAAGACGTATACTGAAATTGTGATGTTTGTCGTCGTGTGGTGCTGTGTTCCATTTCGTAAAGGAGACACCATGCAAGGAACAACCCAGGCGGTACACATGCCATTGCGGGCGACATGTTACCTTCTCCCTAGCGACTTGATCAATAGCCGCTCTTGTGTTGTTAAGCTCGTTGTAGCATGAGGCACGGTCGTGTTCAGCCCTGAATTTTAATAATTCCATGATCATTTTTGTAACATCCCTATTTGAAACACTATTCGACATAGTTGCAATCACATGGCTCCATTGTCAAATATCAGACTTTGTATGTTTTTGAACTACACACCGGGATACAAAATCAGGTTATTCGCTTACCAAAAAAAATACAAATCTTATCAATTAACCAACCTAGTTCTTCATTTTTTCGATCAATGTCACCAAAGGATAAAGAGATTCTCACCCAACATTATCAGTATTATCTGAGCTTAAAACCGACGGAGTAAAAAAAATAACCTAACCTTGCAAGGGGAAAAATGTTACAACTTTTATTATATGCATTTTAGTTAATACGTACTTAGCCTTCAGCTTGTTAAGCTGATCGAGTTGCTCGCCCATCTCGGCAACAGCATCGTTGTGCTTCTTGCGCAAGTTGGCGAGCGTGGACTCGTGCTGGATGTTAGCCTCCTCGAGGTCGCGACGCAGCTTGCTGAGCTCGGCCTCGCGCTTCTTGTTGAGCTCGATCTGAGCGGAGGTGGCACCACCAGCCTCCTCCAGGCGCTCACCCAGCTCCTCAAGCTCACGGGCGAGGTCAGCGCGCTGCTTCTCGGCCTTAGCACGCGCCTGGCGTTCGGATTCGACTTCCTCCTCCAACTCCTCGATGCGAGCTTGCAGTTCCTTGATCTGTTTCTGGAGCTTGCTGACCAAAGATTGTTCGTCCTCGAGCTTGGCGGTGAGCGAGGAGATCTCCTTGTCCTTGCGCTGGATGGTCTGCTCGAGCTCCTTCTTGTTGCGCTCGAGGTCGGTGACGGCCTCCTGGGTGAGCTTGAGGTCTCCCTCCACCTTTCTCCTCTGCTTCTCGACGTCCGCGCGCAGTTTCTTCTCGCGCTCCAGGGAGTCTTCGAGCTCGTCGAGGGTCTGTTCGAGTTTCTGTTTGACCTTGTTGAGGTGGTTGACTTTATCCTCGGCAGCCTGGAGTTCCTCGGCCGTCTTCTGGTTCGATTCGCCTTGCATTTTCTTCTCCTTGTTCAACTTGTTGATGAGCTCATCCTGGTGGGCGATCTCGTCGTTCAAGTTACGGATCTGGTGGTCTTTGGTGGCCTTGTCCTGTTCGGACTTTTGGACAGACAATTCGAGGTCCTCGATATCCTTCTTGAGGCCGGAGACTTCTTGCTCCAACTTCTTCTTAGCCTGGAAGAGCTGGTTGCGGGCATCCTCTTCCTGGGTAAGGCGGTCTTGTGTGTCCTAAAGAAAGAATTATTGCTACAAAATTTGCTTTACGATTATATTTATTACTGCTACATCCGCTACAAAGTGTCTGCGTTGTGTCTATCGTTACAATAGACAAGTAATAAAAGTTGCAATAAAGTATGAATGTGGGCGTGCGGTGAAACATACGGAAAATGTTTGGAATTATTTTTCGTATACACAGCAGTATGTTTATTTAACGAATTCCGATAAACTAAACACAGGTTTAACTGAATCGTAGCCAACTTTACCTGTACGAATTTGGATATCAACAACAAACTTTTATAGAATAAAGAGATGATTAAATTAACTATTGAAATTTATTTAAAATTTGAAAATATTTTAACAATATAATATCGATGTAAAATTAAATGAATTCGAGAATTACCAACTATTAATTATATACGATACTTACCCTGAGTTGGTTTTCGAGATCGTTCTTTTGAGCCTGGAGCTTGTTAGCGCGCTCCTGGGTCTCGGACAAGGAGCCCTTCTCTCCCTCAAGGGTGGCCAGTAGGGCGGTCTTCTCCTCGAGCAGCTTGGTGTTGAGGGCCTCGACCTCCTTGCGGAGCTTCTCCTCCTTCTCGAAAGCCTCCTGGGCCTTCTGTGCCTTCTCTTCCAATTTCTGTAAACGATCCTCACTTTTATCCACACTGTCCCATACCGAAACGTGATTTTCGGCCATTGCTAATCGATCACACCATGAACTAAAACTAGGAATGTAATTTATTCGGTTCGTTCGTTGGGTAAGGAAGGGTGGTGCGCGCGCCGCCGACCGATCCGCTACTGAACACCGCTGGAGATTTCCAACGGGCGGGATTATCGCCCCCGCATATTATACATCGAGTGTGGAAAACGTGCGCGCCGGCGAGTGGGGAGCGGAATCCAGAAATGGATACGGCAGGTGCTGCGGTGTCACGTAACCGCCAGGTGGGCGCGGTCGAGTCTATTTGTGTTTTCCTGATTCACGCGTGCTAAAAGTGTTGGAATTTATTGGGTCACAGTATATAATCATAAATCACTGAAGGAGGTGCTCACCGCGATCTCATCCTCGATGCGTGTGACGTTGAGGAGGGGCTTGACCCTCTGCCACAGTTTCCACCAGGGCCAGGTGCGGAGCTGCAAGTACTTGCGCAAGTTGCGCTGGACGACTTGGAGGGCCAACCTAAAAAATACAAAGTATTTAAGTATATATAAAATTGATAAAGTGAAATATAAATTATGAGCTTTAATTACATCTGACAAACTTTACCTTTGTTCCTGGAGCTTCTTGTACTCTTTGCGAGACAAGTAACCACGGATATAGGCCTGCATCCAGGACACGATCTTAGACAACCTGTCGTCACGTAACTCTTCCATCTGACCCAGGACACCAGCGCGGAAGAATACCTGCTCAGCCATATTAAGTATTAAACTCATGTGCGGTGGGCATAGAAGTTGTTAAGAAAGAAAATAATTTATGACATTTTTAAAGAAACCAAACATATTTAAAACATGTTCAATGTTGATGTAGGTATTAGTTTAAAAATATATATATTTTTATATTTAGATACATTACAAAGTTGAAGAATAAAATTTTTGTTACATTAGAAGGGTTAAACTAGAGACATTTAGTGCATTTGGAAAATTGTGTTTTATGCATGCAACTCATTTTACAAGCACGTTAGAAGGATACCTTGGTCTTTCCAAGCCTGAAAGATTCCGAATCCAAGCCGGTGTGTTCGAGAATTTTCTGTGTGGCTTTCTCTGGTGTAATTGGCTCTTTGAGGAGGTTCGGGCACAGAATTTTGTATCTGCGTTTAAGGAGCACACATAATGTAAAAACAAATAGATACATGATTGTAAAACACTAGGATACCAAACGAGCCTAGGTAGTGTGGGCTCTAAAATGAAAGCGACCTTGGTGTTCGGAGGTTTAAGGATCATTGTGACACTGTCAAGTTGTGCCCCAAATGTTATAAAGGTAAGGATATGGCGATCGATCGGGTGCTCTCGAACCGATGATATCAAACCGCTAAACTACGAAAACGGACTGTAGACATGCCTTGGTGTGACCGAGACGGTAGGACTCGGGGTCCAAGCCTGTCGCGTCCAGGATCACTTGAGCGACTTTCTTAGGATCAGTTTCCTTGTCTGCAGCTTGAGGAGCCAGGATCTTGTAGCTACATTGTCAAAATATACACGCACACGATAAGCTAATGTCATACAATATCCATATAGTTTATAAATATGTTCTAACTCTTTGCTGTCGAAGGAGAAAAACAACAGCATGACTCGCATTGTCATGGTTTATAGTTATATCAGTATCCGATAATATATACTTTGACGTAATATGAATTGTCGTTTTCAATATCTAAAGGAAAAAATTTCAAGTCCTAAATTCGTATAACTACTATACGTATGTGGAAGAAAAATCAAACGGTGTAAACTACACTCTATTTTTTAGAGTTTCGTGCTATATATGCTTAACATGCTGAGTCAACACTACCATACATAGTCTATCCTTTATCTATCTTGCCTTGGTGTGACCAATACGATAACTCTCAGGGTCGAGTTCGATAGACTCCAGACACTTCCTTGCCGCTATTTTAGGATCACTTTCTGCAGCCATGAGGGCGGGAGCAAGAATCATGTAACTGTTCATAATAATATGTTATTATTTCAAAAATGGTGAGCGAGTGAGCGCACATTGCTAATAAAAGTCGATTGCTCATCGCGTACCCAAGTTGTGTATCCTAAGACCGAGAAAACAATTTTAGAAACGGTTGCTCACCGTCATGCACACATATTGCAATGACGTCAGAAGTCAGCTGCAATACCAAAATAAAACAGTTTCGAAAAGAAAGTTCCAGAGCTGAAAGAATTTAGTTTACACAAGCGAACAGTGTTGACGCCACTTATCGGAATAAATATGATCCTTGAATTCAAAAATATCATGGTATTTAATAGTCCGACAGGTCATAAATATTTGTCGGCTGAGTGTTACTGCGTGCTGGAAATAGATTTTATTGGTTTGTTTATGAAATCAAAATCTTACCGGAGCTTGAAGTCGGGGTAGACCATCCTGTTGGGGAAACCTTTACGGCAAATACGGATGCCTTCAAGTACACCGTTACAGGTGAGCTGGTGCATCACAAGGTGGGAGTCGATGAGACCTGGTCGACGAACAGATCAAGGTCAGTGGTATAATGCGTTCTTTTTTAAAATTATCTTGCTCGAAGATCAGAACATTCTCAGACTAGTTTCAATTAGCAACATCAAAGAATCTTGAACTCTTAGATTAAAATCTTCATAACCAATTCTCTGAATGATGATATTTCCAAACAACTTTTGAAATATCTCCCTACCGTAAACTAAATTTTCATTTTGACTCGGTATTATTTTAACACAGCTGTATCATACACTAACATTTTTGCCGATGCGTAACACTCTCTTAAATTTTTCGCAATATAAATTTACCATGTTTTCTGCAAGTCTGTCTCAATGTTGTACTTTTTATTAATAGATGTCCAAACGTTTTCCAAAAGAATATTATTAAAAACACAATTAAAATAACGGCTTAACTCACGTGTTTTCGGTGTATGTACCGACTTGTTTCAGACCCGTCGAGGGTCCTTCATCAGGGCGAGTGTGAGTGAATTACTGGGCTTTATTCGCGGTCGCGTCACTCCGTACACACTAGTCGGTACATATACACCGAAAACACGTGAGTTAAGCCGTTATTTTAATTAATTTATTAAAAAATGTCTCACGAAAGTTTTAGTAATTTAAGAATGTTTTTAGATTACTTCTAGTTGTTAATTTCCTATACGTCCTATTTACTCACCAGCCTGTTTTAATTCATTGGGAATGATACAACGCACGAAGTGAGGCTGTGTAGACCTCAGCGTTGTCATCAAGTTGTTAAGTTGTTCCTGTAAAAGTTTGATCATTATAATATTTGTCGTTAACAATTTTGATATTAGTAAAAAGCAATAAGATTTTAAGAATCAAGATTTTAAATTACAAATGAATGTTGTAAACATTATTATATTTGCAGGTTTAATGTGGCAACAGTATATTTGACATATAAATGCGAACTACACTGTATGAGGTAAGGACTTGAAGTAATTTATGGTCATATGAACGAATAACATTGGTTAGATCACACAAAACACAACAAAAGATAAAACACAGTTACAAAGTACCACACACACACACACACATAAGTAGCTCGAGTTTATAATCGGCAGTAAGTATGTAAACGTACCAGTAAATCATACATTAAGAAAACATTTTCGAGTTGTATATTTTTAGTAATTTGAACCAAATCGACACAACTGTTTTTGAGTGTGTCATATTTAAATGATATGTTATTAATCGACTATTAAACATTTAATAAATGATTTACGGAGGTGATAATCGCCTCGTTGATCTCGAAATGATGTTTCAAGTATTTCTCGTTTTTGTCCTGTGCTGAGAAAGCTTCCAATATGCAAAATGGATGCAGAACTACATCCAAGTAGTAGTAGTCTACATCATTAGGATGATTTAAAACCAAACCCAGCTAAGGAAAATCATAAAGACATAAGTACCCTGTATGCGGAGGAGACAGTAGCGAAACCACCGCCCTTCTTACCGCGACCGCCTATGGATGTACATTTACAAGCAACTATTAGTAAAAACAGACGGACACAAGAACGTCACAGGGACTACACATTTGACAATAAGACTCGTAGACAATACACCTGCGGGACACTCGGCAACATGAGCTGTGCTGTAAAACATACATTGACGTGGACAAGTGATTAATATGAAAGCATTGAGGGTTGGCTTCTGGGTACAACATCGTCCATACTCTAATATCTGTATTTTATAACCGTATGGACAATGTATGGCAAATAAAACCAACCCTAAGCGTGTTGTAGACGAAGACAATAAAGCTACATAGAAGACATTGAAGCAAATCGCGAAGGTGGGATTCAAGTTTACCCTGTAGAGTGATGACACAGTCTGGAAGGCAGAACCCTTGGCGCGCTTGCCTCCAGCGCCTAATATATTTAAAAAAGAAGTCAGTAACATGATAAAGTGCATTAAAGATTTCATCATCATATTGACATGTTTGAAGATGAAGATCGGCTTATAACAAGTAGTACAATATAAGCTCGATCAAGTGTATAAATGATCAGATTATGATGTTCATAGAGGGGCTGGAATATTAGTGTAATAATGATATGATTTTTAAATCTATTGTATGTTCACAGAAGTGTTTTACAGCTCACGTACCCATTTATTCAGCCATTTACTATGTAGTTTCTTATGAAAGTAACATAAAAGAGAATATTCCTGGGAATGCTTGAAATAAAATTGTAAATTAATTAAAGGAAGAGTAACTAACATTAAAAACGATACGTACCCTTGCCACCACCACCAGCGCCAGCGTCACCAGATTGACCAGGATGGTCAGCAAAGATCTCAACCAACAGTTTGTTGGCGCCCTTCTTGAACTGGTCGACGACGGTGTCGTTAAGAGGGTCCTTGTTCTTCTCAAGCCAGCCGGTGATGTTGTAGCCGACCTATTTTAACAGACAAGCAATGTGTAAGTAAAATGTAATCTACTCTAAGAGTTCAATAGGTAACTTCTTTTTGTTATAGAAATATCTTCTATCACTGTTATTTTAAAAAAAAAGCCTATTTCTATAACAGATGGAATTTTATAGATATCACGCTAATTTACGGGTGCTAGGTAATTTCATGAAATCCATTCAACAACAGTATTGCTTGCTTTCAAAGAAAAGTGTAGAGTGTATACTTACATTACCGGCGTAATGGCCGATAGCGAAATGGGCGGCTTGGCAACCAGGCTTGGGGGGCTTGGGCTTCAAGTAGGGAGCGGACTTGCCCAAGTGATTGTTGTTCAACTTCTCAACGAAGGTCTGATCGGTGGCCTTGGGGAACATAGACTCTTCCTCAAGAATGGAGAGGATACCCATGGGCTGGAAACGTACCAAATATGTTAGATGATGAGCGTTATTGCCTATATTGTCTGATGTGTAAACAATTATTGTTTTGCATGAAAATCAACGTGAGTTTGACATAGATAAATAATTTAATAAGATATTAACTCATTTCCAAATTTAACTGTAATCTTCCCATTAACATAACACAAATATATATCTGATAACTTGAATTGTGTGACTTACAATAAAAAAAGAGTTATGCGTTAAAATTGAAAGCAACATGCAAATAGAAGAAAATTGTGCGTGTGTTGTGCCATCAAACAATATAATCTTCTTTATAAGTTGTTAATTATTGTTTCCTGTGCTTTATTGCAAAACAAAGCTTACGTGATATTCAAAAATAATTGCAATCGTTATAAGGGAAGCGACATTCTACGCTAGGCACTGTTGTAATTGTATTTTGGAGCATGAATTATTTTTATTAATAACATTCTTCGGAAGTTATTTAAGTATTACTTGTGTGCTTTACTAGTTGTAGTGTTGAAAACTACGATAATGTTGGGAAAGTAAAACTATATCAGGAATTAAAAGCTATTTAAATAACTATATGTATTTTCTCTACACTTTTAAACTATCTCGTGATTTTTTAACCGCGTGCAAGGCACCTAAAGCCAGCATATTTTTATTTTCTGCTGCATCTGCGGGGTTGACTTTTCTATATTTGCCTACAGCCTCCTCTAGTCGCGCCAAAAATCCGCATCAAAAATCTCTAATACCTTTTCTATCAAATCTATTGTCGGTTGTAGATCCAAACCGAAATCTATAAAGGTCCATTGGATCCTTTCTCTTTCATATTCTTCTTGTTCTAAGATGAACATGTAATGATTAAAGTATTGTTGCAGTTTTTCGTTCGTAAAGTTTACACAGAGTTGGTTAAATCTGTTCACCTGGACCGTGGATACATGGAAAAAATAATCTAACTTGATCAATCCGATTTACTGTCGTGGCCTTGTTTGTATGACTGTGTGTGAGTGTATGTGTATCTGATAAGTGTGATTAGAAGGAGCTTATACATAAGAACACACATAGGTAGCACACGAAAAATAACACAGTGATCATATAGCTTCCCTAACACCCCCAAACGAAATCTTTAAATACCTATATTTTCAGTTAAGGAAATATTTAAAAATTTCATGCGGAGGTTATGGCGAGATGCAAGCGTTCATTGTTGCGTTGCCGCCATATACCTTTTCGATAAGGTCAATGCAATGTTGAAGGTCCATGCCAAAATCAATGAAAGTCCACTCGATGCCTTCGCGCTGGTACTCCTCTTGCTCCAGCACGAACATATGATGGTTAAAGAACTGCTGGAGTTTCTCGTTGGTGAAATTAATGCAGAGTTGTTCAAAACCGTTGTACTGCAGGTAGACAATTAATAAGGAATGTTAGGGGTTTATGGTATAAGATACAACAAATACGGATCGCATTCCGTCTTCGGTTGAACCTTACACAGTGACAGAGGGAACGGTGATGGATTAAGGAGTCGCTTCTATCCCCATAGAGTCGCGAGTGTTGCAAACTACGAGCCGAATCTATCCCCATAGACTTGGCGAATCTAACCAAACGAAGTCCCGCCTTCAGTTGTCCATGAACGATGACGGGCAACGGGCGCGTGGCCTATTACCTTTTCGATAAGATCGATACAAGCGAGCAAGTCCATTCCGAAATCGATGAAGGCCCAATCGATGCCCTCCTTTTTGTACTCCTCTTGCTCCAGTACGAACATGTGGTGGTTAAAGAACTGCTGCAGCTTCTCATTTGTGAAGTTAATGCAGAGTTGCTCGAAACCGTTGTACTTTTATAAACAATACGAAACCCAGATGAATGGATAGGAAGAAATGTTAAGACAAGTTCTATGCTATAAACATTAAGCTACATATATATAAATTAGTCAGCAGGATACTCAGAGATAGCTTGACAAAACATTGATAGCGCTGCGGGCTGTGTGCCCAACCCAGGGTCTCGCCGACCCAATGTACCTTTTCGATAAGGTCAATGCAGGCCACTAAGTCCATTCCAAAGTCAATGAATTCCCAGTGAATGCCCTCCCTGGTGTATTCCTCTTGCTCCAACACAAACATGTGATGGTTGAAGAATTGTTGCAGTTTCTCGTTTGTGAAGTTAATACAAAGTTGTTCGAACCCGTTGAACTAAAGGAGTAAATTTATATTATTCTCAAAGAAATCTTTGAGGGTGGATCTCTGTCGATTGGCCACCGGATATCGTCGACCATTTATAGCCAAAATCTGTCCTAACATATAAATTGAATATAAAATACAAATATTCAATAACACTGGTTCCAAATAAAGGCTCACGTGTTTAGCCGGGGACTCGAACCCAGTACTCAAAGTAAACACTCTTAGCAACATACATCTTCAAACACTATAGTCGAGATATTTCCTAGTTCCTGGGAACTTATTTCTATGAAGGAAAACGTTATTAAACATTTTTATAAATAATTCAATATTATCTTTATAATTTGATTGATTTAAGCATTACTCTTAAGACATTCACTGCTAGACGTAAGCCTAATTTAATTGTAATATTCACTACCTGTTCTGATTCCTTTCAAGGCAACGACATCTTTTCACTGTACCATGAGAATACGACGTCTAAGTTTTGGTCAAAGTCATTCATTATATTTTTCCTATATGGAACTAAGTATATTTCATCAGATTCCCCACCCTTTCTGCCAATACTCACGTCGAAGATTTCGAAACCGGCAATATCCAGTACACCGATGAAGTGCTGCCTCTTCTGCTTGGTGTCCAGGGTCTCGTTACACTTCTTGACGAGCCACTTGAAGAGACGATCGAACATGCCCTTGCAGAGAGCACCGACAGAGTTGGTGACCTGGTCCTTGTTACGGCCCTGGGTGACGAACTCGTTTCCGACCTTGATGCGGGGCTTCAACAAGTTCTTGTATAGATCCTGGCAGTCGACACCGAGAAGCTTGGCAACTTTGTCACCATCCTGTAAGTAAGGAAAACACAATATTAGAACCTTTTCATGTACATTAATTTTTTTAGAGATCTGTCTGTTTTTTTTTTTCTGATAAATTAAGTGTTAAAAGACCATACATGTATTGAAGACTCAGGGTAAGAAAAATCAGGTAACGCTAAATTGAAAGAAAATTATGTCAACTAATGATTATTAAAATAATTATTAACTACAAAAATAAAAACGGCTAAACATTGAGGCAGTTCGGTGTGTCCGGCAAACTGTCCGGCCCGGTTTTCAATAGTAAAAATGGTTAATTAAATGCAATGATGTATTTACCTCGGTACCGTCAGCCTCGGCCTGCTCCTCACGACCCCTCTGCTTGAACTTCATGCAGCCCATGTGCATGACGGCGGCGGTGATCTTGTACACATTGTCCTTCTCCTCTTGGGTGAAGCCCAAAATGTCGAAGGCTTGCTACAATTGTATAAACGTGTTTTAGTATTTTCGTACTATATATTTCGATTGATTTACATTTTGCAATATGTAAAAAGAATACTAAAGATACTGATAAGTGACATTGAAATTTAACTATTTTGTAATATGGCATATAAGACATATACCTAAATCAAAACATATTTTTGTTTTTAAAATATGAAAACAGAATGATATTTGTAACAAAACAAATATAATTATTAATATTAGTAAAATTTCATTAGTGATCGATTGAAAGCATTAAGGCAGGATTAGTGCTATAATTTTCGAACTAGTGCACAGGATTTGCGAAATGCTATGGTGAGGGGGGTGCAATATATTTAAATATAATGCACCCAGTATCGTGCTGCATACAACGATCGGGGTCTGTTGGACCAATTATCATCACCAATTTCGTTGTAGTCGTTATAAACGGAAGGTATCTAATCTAATAACTAAATAATTCTAGAAAGTTCAAGGAACGTCTCGTGGCTTCTCACAGGGGGTACTAAATATTTCTTCTCAACAAACTTACATCAGTCAATATACATTCCTCGCCGTCATCGACGTTGGGGATGGTAATCTTACCCTGAGAGACGTTGTAGTAATCATATATGTCGTTGGATAACATACACATTTCTGCAGGTAGAAATCAGAATACTTTAGTTAAATTGAAGAGAATCATTTTTTAGATACGCCTGAATATTATAACCTAATCTTACGCTTAAAGTATTCACCTGTAACTGTGTCGGTGTTATATTATTAGGAGGCGTGCTTGTGCTGGACAGGGAGGGAGCATAATATATTCCGTGATATAAAACCTGTGCAATAAGCCCATCTGAACTTTTGCAAGGAGCGAGCAATCATGTGAATGTCAGAAATTTTGTGAGATCGGGGCTATGTCCGAAAAATCCAATCGAGACGCACGCTCCATGCGAAAGTTCGCAACTTACGAGCGTCTTATCAAATTCTTCGGAATCGTTGACTCCAGGTATCCGAGTCTTCCCCTGACTAATGAGGGGATAATCCCCGATGCGGTTGCTTAGCATCGTTATCTCTGTAAACACGAAATCATCTGACATACACATGCAAAGACCGAGTAACTCGGCCGTAAGCGAAGCAAGCGAAATGAAGTAGAGAAGTTGAAAGATAAAAATGTTTTTGCACAATGAGATGAGCCAGCAGTCTAGTTCTGGACTCACGTCAGTAAGCTTCATTTCCTCGCCATCATCGACGCCGGGTATTACGGTCTTGCCTTGGGATACGATGTTGTAATCCATGATGTCGTTGGACAACAAGCAGATTGCTATAAAATTACACCATTTACAGTCACGATTGGTATTTGGTGTACAACTAAAGGGTAGAGTGAACATGCTCTAATACAATGGATAAACTATTCTATTATCTCATGCCGGTTCCGGGGCGAGACAGTTTGTACCACCGCGCGCCGGTTGCGTGCGGCGCGTCGGTAGGAAAAGGATAACCAAAAAACACTTTGTAACGCCGTCAGAGACCTTCAAGTCTATTGAAGGCTCAACTTACATCGGTCAATAGACATTCCTCTCCATCGTCTACGTTCGGGATGGTGGTTTTTCCTTGCGATACGATGTGATAATCATATACGTCGTTTGACAGGAGACACATGTCTAAATGGCGGAACTCAAATTAATAGGGTACTATTACTAAATGGCAAATTGGTAAGGGCAATCTCATTACACAGGTGTCTGTAGAGTGTTGATGATTTTGTTCTGGATTTAAACTAAATACGTAAAATAAAAAAAACAACTTTAAATGAATTTGATCATAGATAACAAAGTATAAAATAAAAAAGGAAACTAAAATTTCAATAGCAGATAGAACCAAAAATAATGCTATCCTAAATATATGACCAATGTAATTTTTTACTTTATAATATTTTTTTTTAACTAAAACTTGTAAAAACTTATTATGTAGTAAGTCCTCGTATTTTGTGAAGTGTATATACGCACCCTTGAGTCCAGGGACGGAGCCGGACATCATTTGGTAGAAGATGTGGTAAGAACGCTCCAAGGCTTGCTGAGAGATGACACGAGCCTTCTCAAGCAGATCTAACGAACAAAAGAAATCATGGTCAAATACAAGCTCAAGTCAAGATGTAATTGTTGAAATGATGAAACTTACAGGTCTCAATATCGGCACCAGCCAGTTTTCCGGAAGGTCCGAAGTGGATACGGATGAATTTACCCTGGGAAAGGAAAGAAAAGATCTTTTAGCATCATAAACAATAAAAATTGTCTTGAAAAGTCCTCCTATTGTGTCCAAATTTTTAGACATCAATTTAACAAATCTATATATCAGTATTGTAAAACAATTTGATTTGATTTTTTGTTTGTCACGATTAAACTCAGGAAATAGTGAATCGATTTAAAAAATTCTTTCAACAGAATTCTCTTCTATCAGCGGATAACATAGGCTACATTTATTAACTGTCTGTCTTACTAAGCAAAAATGGGGTGGGTTTCTTGTATAATTTGATCCTATGACTTCATACAATACCCTTAAATTATTTTGATTATGTTTAAAACTGAAGTGACAAATACTTACGAATCGGGAAGAGTTGTCGTTACGCACGGTCTTGGCGTTACCGAACGCTTCAAGCACAGGGTTAGTTTGGACGACTTGGTCCTCGAGGGATCCCTTCTTCTCCTGGGACGGGTCCTTCTTCTGTGAAGCACCGACGGTGGCGAAGTACGCAATTACCTTCTTCGTGTTCTCAGTCTTTCCGGCACCAGACTCACCGCTGTCGAGTTATTTGGTTATTAATACATGCATGCAGATAGTAGTAGTTTTGTCTCTCAGTAAATATCTGACTTTGGATTTAATAAACTAACTTGGATTTTTAATGAATTCATTTGATTGTTCCAATTTTTCCTTTTCTGCTTTTATTCATTCAATCACTTTTCTACTTCCTTTTTTCAAACGCGTTCGTTTTACATATATATTTCTTCATTCTTGTCCTTAATTTATTTTTTACTATGACTATTATCTGTTAGTTCTATGACAATCCCGTCAGCTTTGATTACCGTCATCCATTCTTAGTCCACATACCTTGTCTTTCTTAATTTCATGAATGGTAAATAATACTTAATGGTAAATCTCTTAACATCAGGCGATACTGTGATCAAGTGCTAGTTTATTCCTTATAAAAAAAATAAACTTACGTAATCAACATAGATTGATTCTCGTGGTTGGTCAACATGTTGACGTAAGCGCCATCGGAAATGGCGAAAATGTGTGGCGGCACTTCCGAGCGACGCTTGCCTCGGTACAGCTTGGCGCATCGGGTCGTGTACACGGGGAACCTCTTGTACGGGTTGATGGCCACGCAGAAGAGACCCGAGTAAGTCTGTCGATTGTACGAACGTTAATAACAGTGATGATGACGATGATTATAATTTTAAATGGAAAAAGGGGAATTTGTAGCAAAAAATGGATTACGAAAAAATTTTATTGCAAGTTTCAGATCGTGATTTAAACAAACACAGAGCGTAACAGAAATTTTGTAAAACCTTCAGATGACGCTCCTTAGATAACCATTTTATGTAAAAATGTATCTACACTTAATGACATTATGCGTCATTTTAAAATTTTACTTTTCTCTTGGAAAAATCAAAAATTAAGAAAAAGAAATGGATTTCTCGATTTATCAAATGAAAGGGAAACTGTTCAAATCTACCTAGAGTTGACATTTGTACGCGACCACTTTTTGTTACAGATTCAACACAAGTAAAAAGTTCCAAAGTCCCATAGTAAATATTTTAAATGAAGAATTTGTATTTACTAATGAAACTCTAGGACAAAAACAAAACACTTCAAATGACCACACCGGCACGGAGAGAGTATTGTATTGATACTTTTACTCTGTGCTAAGAAACTGCAATTTACAGTACTCTTCACAGACAGACAGTTTAAAAGCATATTAATAACTTTAAAACTTACATACAAAACTATGCCTGTCTTTTGTCTGTGTAGCATACTGTTTCTAAAAACGAACATATATCAACAAAGGATGCTATAACATCCAATGTCTGAAAACCATTTAGAACACTCAGAATAAAATCTAATCTGTAGAAAAACGATTAACACAACACTGAAAAACAAAATACTAAGAAGAATTCAGACGCCGTCGTGTCCGTTGTGTACCGACTTGTCCTATGTAAAAGGGTTCAAGTTCGGTTCTGGATGATCTGAAAGGGATAGATCTGGAATGGGGAACACTTGGTTGCGACCTTTGGCAATTCTATCAATCTTATTTTATGTAATCCTTATCAGTAATATACATATATTAAAGTGAGACGTTACCAATAAATAGTAGTAGTAATTAAAATCTCGAATTAAAATAATTTTAAATCCATTTGAAATTCCATTCAAATTGAATTAACATTTTGGTTTAGATATGTCATAAAAAAGAAACATTATATATTTGATTAAGTTTAAATTTACTTAAGTTTAATTTACAGCAGTACTTGTAAAATTACAGCAGTACTTATACAATTACAGCAGTACTTGTAAAAATACAGCAGTACTTGTAAAATCAGTTTTTACATAACATTAACTGAAGTTTTGGTCAACAATTTCTAATAAGTTAAAGCCAATGCGAAAAAGAAAGACAGGTTTACCGTAATAGTTGGCTGTCGGATTCGAATCAATGATCTAGCTTAGATAATAAGTTCTGGTCGCATTTCAAGTGAGAGGGTAGATGAAGAGATAACAGAAGTTTGCTTGGAGTCATGCACGGTGCACACTTGAACGCTCCAACTCGCTGCTTGAGTCCTAACTTACGTAGATAAGTTTATGGTAATATCTCTGCTTCAAGTTATACAAAACCGAAGCGTCGTTGAGGTATGTCAAGTTGGACATATCCTCGCATTTCTCGTACTTAGGCGGGTTCACTTGAGCTACAAGATCCTTCTTGAAGTCTTTGGTCTGTGGGAGAGATATTATGGTCAGTATTACTATTGTGATAAAGGCGCTTTTCGCGCCTACTTACGTAGATGAGTTTCGCATAGTATCGTTGTCGGAGGTTGTGCAGCACGGCAGCCTCGTTAAGATAAGTCAAATCGGCCATATCCTCGACTTTCTCGAATTTCGGCGGATTTACTTGTGATAGAAGTTCCTTTTTAAGTGTCTTCTCCTGCTCATTCAACAAATGCATTGAGTATATGTTTACAAACAACATTTAAATGATTTAATTGATCTCTTGAAAACAGTACAAATGTGAAAATAAAATACAGTCTTGAAGTGTAACTTTGCAAAGTTAATGCATTCGAATACTATTTATTCTTAAATTGATTTTCATAAGATAGTAAGTAGTATGAGAGATAATATCTCATTCAATAATTTTTAATTTAGTCAATGACTTTTATGTTAATCATAATAAATTTCTGCCATTTGCTTAAAATTATTCCTAATCATGTTATCTATATTTGAATTAAATTAATTTCCCCGTATTGCTAAACTGTAAGAATCTCTTAAGTTAAAACAATTTATTTTTAAAATATCTTTGAAAGATTATATTTTATCTGCAATATCTCTATTGGCTATTATAATTACCTCGCCTCCGGGAAGGTTGACGGTCACCAGGTCGCCCTTGGTGGCCTTAATTTCACCCTGCACGAAGCCCTCCTTCTCATCCGGTACCCAGCAAGCTTTCTTGCCATCGTAGGGCTTGCTCTGGTCGATACGTTTCTGTTCAAGAGAAACGAACAGGTACGGGGTCGGATCGGGGTCCTCACCCTCTTGTACTTGTGGCTTCGGCATTTCGGAGGGCTAACGAGACTTTTGGGCTAGTCGAGACACGAGAACACAGCCCTGGAGCCTTCCTGTGGAGCACAGCGCGTTAGACTGACCGAGCACCGCCGCAGCGCCCGTCCGTTCGGCTATTTGTGGCCGTAACCCGAGTAGAGGCCGATTTGGGAACGCTGCCAGCGCGGACGCCGTTTGCGTAATGCCTGACTCTTATGCGCTCATTTTTATTGGCTATCCCGATCGGCCCTACGCGGATGTTACGTCACAGGAGCGCACTGGAACGCCGCCAGCGAATTTACCCGATCGTGGTTTTTTGTTTATTGTCTTTTATGGCAATGGGTAATGGATTCGAATTCCGATTATCGTTCTGCCTTGTTCGCTTCGTATATTCGTATCAATCAAGAGTATAGTGTTTGACTGTACCTTTGTTGTTATTCGTGTCTTGTGTTGTGTTAAAGTTACTGGCGTCCGGGCGGTACGATAATCGGTTCGACACGTCGATATTACTTATTCAATTACTGTTGTACACACTCAACGCGCAACGACCATCACCATTGAACAATAAACAAACGGTATCCACTGGAGAGACCACTTGCACAAAAATCCAAATCCAATCGGCAAATCAGCTGGCGCGTTCGACGTCACGGCACGGACACTCGCGGACACGATAACACTATCGCACGTGGCGTGCACGTGCGTGCCTACTTACGTTTGAAGCCGTTCTGACCGGCGGCGGGGAGCGCGGTTGCTTTTTATACCGGGAACACGACACCGCGACGCCCGATCACCCCATTTTAGGCGGATGCGCGCCGCCGGGGCGCTGGCCGGGCGACGCTTTCAGGCGGGCTTGGCTTTCACTGAAGCGGCCGCGCGCCTCGCACTCACTCCGCGCATCGGCACGCACCGCACGTCTTGATGGCCAGTTATGTTCAATTAAATCGATGTTAATAAAATAAAACGAACTATGTAAAACTATCATAGCGGTAATTGGAAACATAATGATTTAAATTCAAAGTAAATACGCAAATGAATATTATTTTCATTCAGTATTCGGTTGTTTCCTATCAACATATACGTAAATTTTTACGATACGTCTTATTACTATTTTATCGATATAAAAGTAATAAACTTTTTAGAGCGTTTAGTTTTCTTCATGAGCATATAATAAAAAGGTAACGAAAAGTTATAAAGACTTTTGCGTTTTAAACTAAACTGTTTTATAGATTATAACATGGTTACTAAAAATAAGAGGAAATGATGTAATAGCTAGTATAACATTAGACGAATGTACAGTTTACCTCAAGCGCCAATTCATGAAATTTCTAATCAAAAGTTAGTTCTGAAGATGGATGTTGACTGACTGTTATCCTGACCATCTCAAGATGCTTTTATAACACGACATGTTTCAAATGTCACTCTTTCCAAAACTACGTGCGATTTTAAATTTCAGTGTATCTTACATAATTACCACTATTCGTATTCATTATATTTACCTACTGTTTTATTATCCTATTTACCTATTGTTTGTCATTTTTGTCATTAATCTTTTTTGTAAATGCAATGTTTCAAACATGTTTTAAAATGATATGATCCTTGGTATTGACGAATTAAATTAAATGTATTTCTTTTACTAAAAATAAATAAACATTTTTATGAAATGCATTTCGTATTTATACCAACAGATGGCATTGTTTGAAAAGTTCGAAACTCGAAAATGTCTCCATGATCTCAATCAACCGACATCCTATCGGACTAAAAAATTGGGTACCCTTAATACCTCACTGCCTAAAGTCTTTAACCAGTCCGTCCTCCCCGCAATAACATTAGGCGCAGAGACCTGGACTCTGTCGATGGGGCTGGCTGATAAGTTAAAAATCACCCAGCGGGCGATGGGGAGAGCTTTGCTCGGTGCTCCTCTAAAGGATAGAATCCAGAACGAAGAGATTCGACGGAGAAGTGAAGTAAACGACATAGTTCTCAAAGTAGGTTGAAGTGGTAATGGGCCGGACAGAGATGTGTCAAGCTAGCGACGCATGATTGGGAAGGAAATTTTGGAACGGAAGATAAAAAAAAAATGTTTTATTAACGGTACAAAAATAAACAATAACTATTACTTTGTTAAATCATAGTTATTATTAATAATAATGACTTATTGTTTATATGAATGTCATTTTGTTTTCCTCAGCTGTATGTAATCCGTTATATCGATTTGTCCTTAAGATTTTGGACTCTTGTTTAGTACAAGTACTCTTGTTTAATACGAAGGATGATTTTTTTAAGATGTACCCAAACCTGATTTCAATAAGATCATCATGTTTTCCTCTTTGTGTATTAATCGAATTGTCTTCTGAAAAAAAAATTTTTTCACAGGCCATAAAAACTTTATTTTACTCACAGTGTTATATTTCTTTTAGAAATCTTTTTAATATATGCAATTACTACGCAATTCAGGGCTTTGACATTAAAATGCAATATAAATCAGAAAATTGAGATTGAAAATTTAAACCATAAAATTAGTCTCCTTCTGTTTGAAGAACTTGAGAAATATACGCTAAATGTATTAAGAACCGTTTTCATTATAATTAATTTCAATAAAATTTATTCTGCGTTTTCTATATGATTCCAATCACCATCTCCCTGCCCTTTTCCCACTTGCGTAGGGTCGGCACAGTATGCACTACTCTTCCATATATCCTGGACTCTACTG
>DWLR01000193.1:0-31946 GCA_018246295.1 Papilio alexanor hazarajatica | reverse complement strand
TGTGGCAAAAAAAATTTGCTAATTCAAAAGCCTGCATGTTATAATATATTTAAAGTAGGACGAGTATACTCGTCTTGCCAGTGCGGGATACCCTGCCAAAGACGAGTATACTCGTCCTTGACAGCGAATAACCGTAACATTGGAATAACAAATTTTAAATATCACGAGAGGGGGCATCAGTATTTTAGAAATGCCTAGGTGAGGCATGGCTCAAAATCTGTTGGGAACCACTGGGCTAGACTGTTTTTTTTTCGTGGTCAGTTAGTGAGGCTTATTGTTGTTTTTTTTTTTAAATTAAATTCTTACTTAAAATATTTATGCATACCGCAGAGTTTTACTAGTAAAACAATGGAGATATTTTTAATATCGTGCTAAGATTTTTTAATGTTTGTATACGACCGTTGTTAAAGCTGAATATTACTTATTTTGCAATACGTTTACGTTAACAAAGAGCAGTATGTTTTGATTGTACCTCTTAAAATTATTTAAATAAATTTTACTATAAAATGTAAATTATAAAACATATATATAATTCGTAATAAGGTACTATATTTCTTGTACTTAAATAAGTAATTTTAAATAATTAGAGTCGCAATAAAATAACAGGTCCATTTTACCAGTTACCAGTGCAAAATCATATCCTACAACGAATGTCATATAGCAAATTAGAAATCAGAATACCCTGAAGGATGGAAATCGATTTAAAATTTGATGATTTTCTGAAGATATTTTAGTGTCACGCTTAAAATTCAGTTGCTTTTCATGGCTGTTAAAACAGACCTGTTTTACTGTTACAGGAATAATACTGCTTAAAAATTAATGATGGGCAACTTAAAATTGCCGCATTATACTTACCAAAAGTAAGTACGCAGAGGAAAGTATACCTTAAGTAACTACATTTCAAACCTTCAACTACAAATACCTAATTCTAAGTCTTAAGTATTATACAAATAATAAATAATAACAATACTGTAATGTGGAGATGAACTTTGGTTGTAATTATTTTAAGTTTTAAGCAAACTACAAAACAATCTCACTAAGCCAAAAATAAACATTTGTCTATGAAAAAACAATAGACACGTTTCAAAGGCTAAATATTACAAACGAAATAATTATGAGAGATTACATTTTAGTAAATTGTTAGTCATAAAACTAATTCTTATCATAGTAATACAAAAGGAAAGTTACAAATTTGCTATTAAAGAAAATATTATAATAAGGATAAAACATTGATTTTTTAAAAATAATTCCTACCGGAATATCGCATCTGTGAATTAAATTCAGTTTTATTAATAAGTAAAAAAAAATATTTTTACTGCTATACTAATTGAAATGACGAGCAGAATGACCATCACAAGGAAAAGTAACCGTAACAAAGTATTTTTGAAAGGTTACAAAGTAAACCGCTTTTATCCTCTTCACCGGTAACTAGTAATTCGACTTACACCACCTTTTTGGCTGGACGCACACTATAGCACATTCATTTTGCGCCCTGCGTATCCACGCCCAGTAAAAATACATGTATTGAGAAAATATAGTCAATGGATTTATTATTATTATCCATGTAACTCGCGACTTTTGCCTTTTTATTTCTAGTATTATCATATATATATAATATGACACAAAATTAAGGTTGAAAGATTTATTCGGTACTGGGGCTAATTGTGTTTTTATGAAGATGTTTGTAGGTGAAGTTAGGAGTAGAATGTGAGGACCGAGGTGTGATTTCCGCGCACGAAGACCATGGGCGGCAGGTCGCGGCTCATCATCTCCAGCCACGCCATGTACAGCGGCGCAGATATCGAGCCCTGCACACGCATAACATATTCAATCAAATCAACTCGTTTGTTCTTGGTATTTTCAATGGCGATATAAGACCTAGATAAAAACGACTGATTAGAGGAATAATTTTGAAGATTATGTTTAATTACTTAGTTCGGGTAAGTGTGAGGTACGACTGCTTTATTATTATTAGTACTGCCCAGATGAGCCAGGTGAGAGTGGTCGATAGAGCGACTCTCTCACTTTGCCTCATCGGGAAGCGTTCTGCGGGTAGGTTATAGTGTTGAACTGACCTTCCTGGGCATGGGCAGCGACATGACGACGAGCCGCGCGTCCCGCGAGTTCGCCAGCAGCAGCTCGCGCAGTCGCAGCTGCCGGTTAGTCTTCTCCGCTAACGTCGACAATTCCGACTCGCTTATGCGGCAATCTAAATGTCAATATTACAAATTTAAAACACCGACTTTGTGATTCTTTTAGTAAATAATATTACAACGTTTTAAAAAAGAACCGACTCCAAATTTATAAAATAATTAAAGGATTTTTAAAGGATCGAATTTTAAGGAATAGAAAGCTACATTTACAATATCTGTTGCCATTGTAACGACAATAACATCTTTTTAACACATGCTATCTGTTTCGAAATTAACTTTTTTGGGTATATCTTCGAAACCCAATGTCAAATGACATTCAACATTAATTGGGACAAACTTGCGAATGCCATAAATTTAAATTTCAAATAAACTACTAAAACTAAACACTTAAACTAAAAAAAAAAAACATTTTTGAAATCGATTCCTCGGCAGTTCCTCGATATACAAAAAAGAGAATCAGATTGAGAAAGTCCTTTTTTAAATTTGTTAAAAATAAGTCATCGTGCACTAAACTCGGGAATAAAGTAAAATCACAGAACCACTCAGGGTTGCAGTTGTTCTATGACAAGAATGAAATACAATGATTGAAAAACATAATGGTAAGTATCAGAACCAATATTCTCGACACATTGCCGTCGTATCTTAAATGTAAAAAATTCCATTTACCCGAAAATGCGTTCAAATTTTGAATTACTAATTGCTCGAGTCGGAAAAAGGTCGTGAGGCCGCAGCCCGATGCGCTAGTCTGATCAGATACGCAATCCAAGTAGCCGGTCTACGATGCTCTCCAAGTAGCCGGAGACAGGTCAAGATGGCGTTACATTATAAGGACGAAGGTCATAGATGGAGGTGGTCACGTCCCTCAAACTTGAGGATTACGATTTATGGAGGAATTGCTCGAGTAACAGGTTAAATTACCTTCTCTCGCATTTTCGCCTACGAAGCTCTTGATAATCTCGTCGAAGAGTTTCTTGGTGTCAGGCTGCGGCGGCTCCGTGATGTCCTGCACCATCGTCAGGGACGAGTAGTCGATGCGGAACTTAGACAATAAGTTGGCCATACTGGAAACGAAAATAAATTTTGTTAGTTGATATATCTAAGTTATTTATCTACTATTACTGTTAACTAATGATATTACAGTTAAAGGTATCGACTTCTTAGCTGTAACTACTAAAGTTGCACTTAATTTAAATACAGTACACAAACATAGACTTAACAAGACCTTGTGCTGAAGCAGTATGTTTACTTAAGCACCTGTTTACCGCACTATACTCCTATATTCAACATTTATTTATTTTGACGGAAGATGGTTAACGAGTTGCCAATAGATCTTCGCTTATAGATATTGCTAGGCTAGTTAAGCTCGCTTAGAGAAATAAAAATGGGGTATAATTTTTAAACAGACTATAAATTAATTTGTTATTTGTAAAAGTCTTGGCTTTAAAACACCTCCTTGCCGAGAACACGCTCGTTACGCATTTGTTAAATCCACCATTTGTGAATTCACGTTGTGCCGCTCATAAAGCTTATTGAAGTTGTAGTAATTCGAGTATATTCATATTTATTGTAGTTTTGTGTACTCTGCCGCCAAAGAAATCTTTTTCGTTTCCTTCTTCTTTTTCTTTTTAGATCTTTGAAAAAAGGATTAAATATCTACTATATAGCCCACCACCACGCAGAACAGTCCATGAATGCTATTCCGTAACTTTTTTGCTCCATACCCGAGGTATGAATAATGTGTAAGTTGTGGTGAACTATCACATACTTCCTCTCCTCCAGTTCGAGCTCGTGGTGGCGGTTGGCGAGCGCGAAGACGCGCAGCTTGCAGCTGGCCCAGCTGGAGCGCTGCGAGATGATGTAGGGCAGCAGCATGGTCAGCCCGCCGTCGTCATACAGCCACCACACGTCCACCGTGCCCGCGTCCTGCACACGTCGCAATACATGCTAAATCCGGATAAACTCAAAAAGTACTGAATCGACTTTAAAAATTCTTACACCAACAGAGAGCTCCTCCGTCAGCGAGTAATTTACACTACATTTTTTTTATTTATCATATATCTACCACAGCGAGGTCAGGAAGATTTCTGATTGAATGGAAAATTGGGATTTACCAGATTTTTGGTGAGTGATTTACCTGTTTCCGCTGGAATATGCTCATCTGCGATAACTGATCGTTTGATACTTCGAGACCGGAAGACGATTTGTAAATTATCTGTTTGTGGAAATCAATCGGTTTCTTTTCCTTTTTCTTCTCCTTTTCCTTTATATCGCTCTTCTCGGATATTGTAAACGAACGAGATGTGGTAAGTGTCAATAAATCTGTAATAATAGAAGGATCATAAATATCATATCACTTATATTTAATATTTTTTTTAGATTATCATTATATATAATAATATTATATGTAATTAAATATTTAAAATAGAATATAAATAAACGGTATCCGGACCTCACTGAAAAGTACTTGCCGATCTCTGATCTATACTTTATGAAATGTATGGTCATAGAATTCCCTCGGTTGATGGGCGGTTAATGCAACAGTCGAGTGGTTCTAGCAATAATTGTTGGACGGACGTTACTGCGGCGTAGGCGCACGTACTGAGGTTGTGGCGACTGGAGGGCTGCGAGTCGGGGTGCAGCGCGCGCAGGTCGAGGTCGGAGTCTGCGTGCAAGATGTGCGGGGCGGCGGCGCGCACGCGCAGCTCGGCGCTGCTGCCCGAGGTGGCGGTGAGGCCGCGCGACGCGGGCGCCTCCTCGCCCGCCACCGCGCTGAAGTCCAGCCCGCCCGCCACGCGCACTATCGCCACCGCCAGCCGCGTCTCGAACGCCGTGCTACATTTATTGCAATGTAATGGATTTAACTACATCCATTGAATGACAACGTCAAACACATTAGTAGAGAATAATAATAATGAAGCTTTTTATTTCCTACAGAATCTATACAAAGTATTATAAATGGTTCATATTACAAAAGAATAACTAAATATTAATATTAATTAATTATTACGAACACAAATCTAAACATAAGTACTATAATGTTAATTGTAAATTAGATTATCTTAGTCTATTGAAACCTTGTGAGGGCGAAGGTCTTCTCCGATTGGTAGAGAATATAACAAAAACTTATAAGTCTTTTTAACATAGACCGTACGCAATTCGTAGTAGGTAATTTTTAATTTGTAACAACGGGTTGAGGTAGGTAATATTTCTAATCAGTTAACATAATTTCTTTTTGAACTTACTGTAGCACGTTGAAGTAAGAGACGAGGTCCTGTGTGGGCGCGGTGGCCCAGTCGGCCTTGTAGCCCATGAGCAACACGTTGGGCGCGAGGCGGCCCACGCCCGCGGCCTGCATGAGCGCCCGCGCGCCCTCCTCGAACCCGTAGCCACTCACGGCCGCGTAGAACGCGCGCACCTTGCGCCCGCGCAGCCACTCGTCCGCCGCGCGCGCCACCCGAGCGCGCTCCTTGTACGACATTTTCATCTGCAACAGCGATGTCAATTATTATAAATACATGTATTTAAAATGAAAAATATTTCTATATCTGAAATACTTTTTTTTTTCAAAATGTACATATTTAGTATTTTATTTGAAATACTTTGTATGATTATTTTGTTTTTTGTTTCATGCGAGATATATTTCGTTGCTGCATACGAAGGTGTAGAAGCACGTACCACCGGTAACTCTAAATGCCGCGAGTCAAAATTAAACTGTTTCTTGGTATGTAATTATTACCAATAACTACCACAACAAACTACAATATAATAACACTGAGTCAGTGAATCAATGGATAAATACTGTTGTTGTAGTGGTGTTAATACTTATTATTAAATAAGAAATTTATTTGTAATAAATACAAATGAAGTATTTTGACTTTAAAAATAAAACAAAACTGAAATTACAATTAACTCAATTTAGCTTGTAAACAAAAAAAGAATGAAATTCAATACTTATCGAATGGCTATTTAGTAGTTTGACTCACCGCTACAAACATTACAATGACTAAAATGTTTCATAAATAACAAAGCGGATATTTGCAAAAAAAATTATTACAGTCTGATTTACAATGACATCAATTGTCGATATGCAACTGTATAAACTTTTTGTTTATACAAAATTATTGCCCAGTTGCATACAAACCAGTTGCTTGCCGGCAAGAAATGTATCGATTGAATTGTTTTGTTTTTCTTTTACATTCGACTGTTTTGCTTTATATTACATTCGTTCTCCGCAGCCACCAAAGGCGAAATGTTACTTTAAATGTTATATTTTGTTTTTATTGTTAGTTAAATAAAAATTGTTCAAAATTATTACGTTTTCCTTAATACCATCTTCTCCCTATTCATGCCCGTTTGCCACAAAGCAACAACTTCATCGGCATTTCTAGAGTGAAAAATGTTTCCTGGATAGGGTTACTGTTTGTGCCAGTTTTCATTGCGGATCGCAAAAAGAAACTCTCGGCAACTACGCAATTTATACAATTGCGTAGTTGCCGAGAGTTGCTTTTAACATTATAAAGATTAAAGATCAGGCCAAATAAAAATAAAATATTTTGTAACTGTCCGCCTTGTTATTTTTTTTTAGTTTAGTTTATTCTTACATGTTTGTAGAGATAAGTCAATTCAGCTGCTTAAGAGTGCAGATAGAACAAAAAAAATGAACTCTAAAAAAATGTATTTAGCTATTCAAATCAGTGAAAAGTATTTGTATTTTAAAACACGTAGTTTGCATTTAAATACTTTTTCGAAAAGCATTTTGTATTTGTATTTGAAATACAAAAATAATTAAGTATTTTTTTTATTTAAATACATTACATACATTTTGTATTTAAGTACTTTTGAAAAACTATTTTAACATCTGTGGTTTGCAAGATGTTTACAGTAATGACTCTAAACAAAAATATTGCTACTAAATATTGGTAATAGATGGCGTTGTGCCGAAATTTAGTTCACCTAAAACGCGGCGGTGTTTTCAGAACCAAAGTATTTTTAGATTTAAAAAAATCAATAACGTTAACAAATTGAATAAAAGTAAATAAGTTTTACACCATGACAGTTAACTAAAAAAATAGGGACGGCGAGATACAAGCACCTCGAAAATAAATAAGTAAGCGCTAATCGTCAGGATGTTTAAAATTACTTTTGTAATTTCACGTTACGTTGCGTTATACATTTACGTTTATGTGATCGGGAACCTACGGGAGATATGTCGCCGACGATCATTAGTGAGCCGGCCTTGGTGAGCAGGTGAGCGAGATCGACGAGCGCGGGGCGGTGCTGCGGCCGGCCCGCCAGCACGAGCAGCTGCGGCCAATAGTTCTTTACGTGCTCGCCCGTACGCGCCAGGCTGTGCGCGCTCGCCAGAGCCGTCTTGTACATCTGCGCCTGCGTGCTGCTGCCCCAGTTTACGTCTGTCACACAACATACATACTTTCATTATTTTCATCATACAATCATAGCTCAAAGGTTTTATATTGGATATTGATGACGTGATGTTTCCTTATAATTTAAATAATTCCGCACATTAATCATCCTATACCAGTCCATTGTTGGTATCAGCTCCACTGAAAAAACAAAAACTTAGCCGCTTGGTTGATTAATTTATTAGGTTCGGTATAACTCACTTGGTTTTACTGTACGAGGTTTTATATAAATAGAAATAGTTTATTAAATACAACATAGATTAAACCATAGCTATTGCATTTATATTAAATTAAAATTAATTACATTTTGCACTTTTATACTCCAGCCATAAGTAATAACATTTGTAATTTATGGTTACTAAGTTTAATCTTGTGATGCCCACACTAGGCAATGTCTATACCGTGGGCACCGACATTCGGAAGTACGACAATTTTTCCGTACACATCATTACTAAACCCATACTTATGGCGTTTCGGTTTTTATTATGTAAAGGTTATAGCTATAGTTATACACCGGCAATCGAATGGGCGCCCAGCTTAAGCTCGTCTATATAAAACATCAATATATTTTATGTAGCAACGATGTCTATATTTATGCAACTCCAATGCAACTAGGTGTATGTGAACGTACGAAAATGAGGCAATAATTCATTGAGACCGATACGTATTTAGCTCTCAGTCAACAGTCGACTATTTCCGTTCATAATGTACTTGCGGTGTACTAACTCGCGGACACGCGTTAACGTGACCACGCGTGTACGAGGAAACGTAAACGCACCTGGTTTCCGGTAATGGACTATGAGGTAGAGGGTGAAGAATATCGCGAAGGTGACGAGCGACATGACCCAGCTAATTAGCAGCATGATGGCCACGCACATGAGGAAGCCCAGCAACGACACCCACACGTTGTAATACTAAAAAAAACAATGGAAACAAATTAAGATTGTTATTGAGGATCCTCGACATTAAGATTACTTCAATTTTTCTTAACCGTATGGAAGAAAAAAAAGATAAGGGGATTACATTTTTCTTGGTTATAACATTTCTCACTACAGTGTATGCGACTATTATGAAAAGAACGTACATGTCTTGGATAAAAAAATATTTAACCAGTATTTAGTTCACCGGATATTTAAACATGTAGAATCGATAAGAAAATTGTAATTTTTTTAACCTTTACCCTTCATACTTACTCTGAAGGTGGGTCGCCAGCCGAGAGGTCGCACTAACGCCGCGTGGAAGGTGCAGAAGTTGATGAGCGCGTACGAAGCCAGGTAGAAGTTGGAGATCAGTGGCGCTATCGTGTTCAGGTCGGCTGCGCATAGTTTAATCAATATAGAATCCAAATATGTTAATTATTTCACTTATCATAGACACTTGTCTCGAGCAAAACGTCCAGTCTAATAGTAACCTCTTTCTATTTTTAAATTGAAGGCTATTTCGTTTTTTTTTTGAGATTTAGAATTGGAACGCCGCACACCTCGTCATATCAGGTGAAGGGTAAGGTTGTATCCACGAAGAAGAAAGAAGCGTAAACGATGCAACGAAAGATATTTTATCACAAAGTCTTTAATTACAAACAAATCACTCACTATCAGGTGAACGTTATTATTTTATGTAAATGTATTGTTGCTAGCCCTAAAGTTTAACAAATTCATGGAAAGATAAGTGGGAAGTAAACATAAGACCAGTAAATAGTAAATAAAAATATTATTTAAAAAAAGCTACCAATAAGAAGGAAAATCAGAGAGACAAAGAAGGTGAGCACGTATCCTCGGTAAGGCTCGCCGTGTTTGCCATAGGACTTGGCGAAGAAGATGAGTCCGGGGTAAATGCGGTCTACGCCCAACGCCTGGATCAGCCGCGGCACCGAAAGGAGGTTGGTGAGCGCCGTGGACAACGTCGCCGCCCAGCACCCGCCGTAGATCAGCGGGCCCCACGCCGACATCAGTTGCATCACCTACAGAAAAAATAGCATATGTAAAGTCCTTTCACTTATTTGTTTTTATTGGAAATTTCAATCTCCATTACGTCCCTGACAACAGTCAGTCTGACCTAAGGTCAGAGCTTTTGACCTAAGCAAAGATTAAAAATTTGCGTTTCATAAAGCGTGCCTTTTTAATGTCTGTCTCGTTTATCGTCATTATTTAATAAATTATAAAATATTTACCGAGTAGCTATTATGCAAGCCGTATTTACAGCCGAGCGTGGTGTTGACGCAGTTGCTGACTGCACTGTAGTCGATGACAGTCCCATTGACTGTAAGGACGTCGGTGAGGTTGCCGCTGGCGTCCCGCATGGCGCCACCGCCTGATATCAGCACCATCAGCGCGTAGCTCACCATGGAGATCAGCAGTGCCAGGAGTGTGCCCTTGGGAATGGCTGATGCTGGATCCTAGGAGATAGTAGAAATAATATGTTTCATGTGCCATACCCATCGTCACATTTTATCAATTCTACGTGCGCATTGATTGGTACCGACATTGATGGGCATTGACACCGGACGGTGTGTGACCCCATAGAGTTGTACATTAGTAAGGACATTTATTCATTTAATAAAATATTATCAAATAAATGGCGCGTGCCTTTTGCCACAGTCATATTCAAAATGTCTATAATTGTCTGAACGACAATGATGTGTCATTTAGAAGCCGTTCAATTCCGTGAATGATGATGATCCATCTATTCTCATACGGGAGAACGAATGCGTTGACGTCTTAAACGATTTACGTCGTCCATTGACGTATTGGGTCACTACCTTCGTTCTTGGAAACGTCTGACTGCGTTTACGTATTTTGCTGGTTTAATTTCTAAATATGACAGTATTGAATTTTATTCATTTACTTTTAATAAAATCTCCGGTAAGAGAGGCCAAAGCAACATCGACAGTAACTGTTGCATTATTTCGCCGACTAAACAGGGGAAAAATCAGGACCCTATAAACAGTATATGTGTAAAAGTACTTCTAATTTGCTTCATGAATTAGAAGTATTTTTGTAAACCAATCTCCCTGCATTCCCCGACTTTTTGTATAAGCCTAATAATACTGCTGTTGCTGTTATTTAATCACATTGGTAAGTTGGCATGTATCGTTCATACGTTATATTATTAACGTATAACGTAGAATCGTATTAAATTACTAGCATTTTTTTTTCAACAAACTTTACTTTTGTTTCGAAATGTAATGTGCATATGCGAAAACTGAATTATATGTGAGCATTCCCACTTAACTTTAGATAACTGTTTTATGTAACTACTCTGTGACACAATAAATGTTTGTCTCTATTTTGGAAGGTTAACGAATATTGTCAAGAAATATTAATCAAATCGTAAGGATGTTTATGTATGAATAATTAATAATATAAATATGTCCTACGACATGTTTAATCATTAGAAACATTGAGCACATTACTTCTGCGCCAAAAGATTCACTTCAACAAACAATATGGTATAGCGGAGAAAACAACTCTTTAGAATTTTCATTCCCACAAAGTGCGAAACGATCGTATTGAAGTGAACTGAGCAAAGACGGAAAACATATTAACACTCAACTTTGACATCTAAGTGCTTTGCTGGTAAAAACGTGTTAATAGGGTATTTATTGTTTCAGAAATTGGGGAGAATTAGGTATTACTCTCTCTCTATTTCTCTCTCTTGGACATGTCGTGACCCTATGTCGCCACCTTTAATAGATATAAACAGATTTGTAAGATAAGTCGATGTTAATTTCTTGTCAAAGATGTGTATGTAATACAAATAGTATTGTAATTTTGTTTGTAATATATTTGTATAATTAACTGTTGATATATCTAATAAATAAATATCTGGTCTTTCATTTGAAAATGGCTAAATGCGATATGTAGAGAAATGCATACGGTTGAAATGGACAATTCTGATGTAGATAAACAACCAGATTGCATCTACTGGGGTTAACCATAAATACAAAAATGAAATAAACATATATTATAAAACATTTATTTTGCCTGTTCATTCAGTAGCTCGAAAGAACCAGTACTACAATTCAGAAGTTTCAGAAGTCAATCTATGTAATTGACATATCGTTACGGCTTGCGCCCAAACTGCGACCGCGTTTAAATTTATTGCTAACTGTCACTCGTATATCTCGTTTTATTCCTGTCTCAATTTTAGTATATGAAACTCCTTAAATTAAGAACTTTTCGGGATTTAGTATATCAGAAGACTCGTATATCTCTCATGTGTTTTGTACCAATCAAGTTAGCCAGAAATAGTAACTGTTGTTGTGTTTTATTTTTTTTTTTAACTTTTATTTATTAACAGCAAAATATATAATTTTCATTCTACTGCCTCTCGAATATTCAATGTACGAGTATATCTAACGAGCTTTTGAGTAATATAATTCCCAAGTTCTTTTGTTAAAAAGCTTTCTCCCCATACCCCTCAATTTCGTAACATATATAGAGTGCGTGCAACAGGTGTGACGTCACCGCACGTAACACGTCCCACCCATAACAACCGCGCGGATCGATGCCACAGTCCAAGTGTTTGCGATAGTGACCCCAAATGACCCGTTCCTATTCGGACAAGCATTATATTGACTGCAATAAGTGGTAAGAAATGATACAAACTAAGGCGTGGTGAAATCGAACTGTTACCTGAATCATAGAAAGCAATGTAATTCAACCAACTATCAAAGAGTTTAATTAAGGTTGAGGTACCTTTGACAAGCATCATTGAAATTTTAATTTGACATTTTTGTATTGCTTCACTAAATAATCTTTTAACTTTTATTTTTATATAAAAACAGAACCGTCAAATTAGTATAATTCTTCTCTTTTTTAGAGAAACATTTTCTACTTATTCTAAGCTTCTTTTAAAATATCGGTTGCCATGGTAATAATGACAATACAACTTTTTGACACGCGTTTTCTATTATACGCGAAATCAAATTACAAAAAAAATAGCTAAAATAAAAAACGAACGCGTACGAAGCTGCGGGCAACATCTCATTACAAATCCATTAAATCCATAACCTTTTAACGTTTTTATCAAAAACAAAACCAACTTCAAATTTTTAAAAACATTGCTTATTTTGGAATAAGAAATAGAAGAAAGCTTCAATATCCGTTGCGATGGCAATATTGACAATAATAACTTTTTGACACATGTTATCTCAATTAAATAGAAGCGAATTGAGAACCTCCTTTTTTTGAAGGTAATTGTTTAATGGTGACGTAAGCAATAGCTAGAATTATGCATTGTAACTAATATTGTTGTTGCTGACAAACAACTACGTTTTTTGGGTTAATAGTAAAATGGTAAATCAAAAATTGTGAATCTATTTAGTAGAAAAAATATTTGTAAGTAGAAGAAAGAAACAATTCATTGTCACAAAAGAAATATAAAAAGCAATATTATAAACTAATACTACAACAAACAAAAAAAAGCTCAACTTTTATAGGGACGGACCAAACCATCCTTGCGCTGGTTTTCAGCTGGCACCTTCGCACTCACATGGATTATACTTAAATGATAGGATAATTAATATTAATTGTTTTCTTGTTTTCAAATGGTCCGTCAATAAGTATTGAAAAGGATTTTTTTAACCAAAATAGTCTTTTAAAAACATAAACAAATCATAGCCAATTAAGGCGTTAGCAGGCGCCAGTATGGGACCAACGTTCCTGATATATTGCAGTCCAATTTTGTCCGCGTTACTAGTCCACGTATGTATTGCTTTGACCTCATTCCTATAGCGATGGTTTCGAGGCGCCAAGCTAGTTTCAGATTATTATTTAGTGTGGATAAGGCTGGATTAGATCTTAAAATTAAATAAGTAAATATTCTAGCGATTTTTAATAGGTATTCGAGCTTTTGTGTCGGCAATTCTGGGTTCGATTCGCAGCCGAGAGATTCATTTGAAAAGCAATACACGAGTCAAAGGCATTGCGGTACAGTAAGTCGCACCACCCACCAGTTAATTAAGGCGTCCTGACGTCGCGAGCTATCAGCGCTTCGATTAAACTCATTTACTCTGCGATACGATACACATTCTATAAATTCTTGTTTTCTTTTTCCGCGATAAAAAAATATTCATAAGGAAATAAAAACATTATTCGTTCAGATTTTAGAGCTTTCTTTCTAAAATGAATTAGATAAACTCAAAGGTTCTTTGAGTTTGTCTAAATCTATGTATGAAAAGGTTAGATCTATTTGATTGCATTCGCTTTATTTAAAGTAAAATATCTGTACCGAAATAAAGTTGCAAGTTGATCAAATAATGGTGAACGATTAGGGTATTACCGTATTGTTGACGAATATGTTAAACTATACTTCTAGACTTACCTTGAGATCTCCCGAAATATTAGCTCCCGCCTGTATCCCCGTCACCGATGGGAAAAATATAGCGAACACCGTGAAGAAATTTTGGTCCAAATTCTCGCTGTAGCGGAAGTCGGGCCCGAGGTTCGACTCGAATATTGTCGCTGAGAATAGAATGCGGTGTGTTAGTGATATATGCGTAAGGCTCGCAAAATAACATATTTAGAATTATTGTAATAAAAATGAGAACTAAATAGTTGAAAATAGCTCGTTTCCCTGCGTTCACAAAAGAAGTAATATATTTTTGTCACAGATGGCGATATTTTTAATTTAATTCATAAAATAATACAAATCATATGTAGAGCTTCAAACTGAAATAACCTTTGCGTTGTCGTTATTTTAGATATTACTGCATTACAATACCTGAGCGTGGTGGTTGGATAATTAAATAGACCCACCACTCAAGCCAGCGAATCCTTTAGAAAATTCTTCGACGTCTTTCGGACCCATAAATGTTCCAACCATGAAGTCAACCATTGCGACCACGATTATCGCAATCAGGAAATTCTGCAAAAGAAAAAGCAAATAACATCGTTAATGCGACGGCTAGTAATTACAATTTACGTTTAAAACTATCCTGACGGAGAAACACTGCCCCGCTAAGTCGTTGTCTGGAGTTTTAAGTAGAGTTGCATTCCTTGTCCTTACAAGACTAGTCTATTAGTCTAATGTAGTATATAAGACTAGACTAGTCTAATGCCTGCTTACCTAAGTTGCTCGGCAAAATATGACACTGTCCATGATATTGAACAATGTTTGGAAAAGACAAAGAATTAATTTTGGGTATAAGACCTTGAGACTCGATACGTCTCATAACTCCAATAATTTAGTGACCGGTATATTGTGATTATAAATCTCGTTTTAGCAGTCATTGCACCTCTCTTGCTTCTTCTGCGTCCACATACAAATGTTTTTAAACATTTTAACCTTGGGAGCCGCAATAAAGCCATGTAAATACGACGCCTATTTTCGTCATCGAGTAGAAATAGGCAACGCATAAATTTAAATTGATAGGCATTTGTAGGGCGATCTCCATTTGCAACAGCGCTATTTCTAAAACTGTCACTAAAACCAGTTTACAATTCCTTCAGTTAAAGTCTCAAGCTAGCACGATCGCTTCTCATGATCTTAACAAAATAATTGCTCTAAAATAGTCGCGAAACGGTAGATGCGTAGATCCAATAGAAGGCGGGCGCATTTAATTTGCACGGAATTAAAAACGTTTATAAGTAATTCAGGGAGTCAATTAAACGTGAAGCTTTTACGCCGGGACAGAAGCAAATTAATCTTTCGACGCGTCCCTCGTAATTTGTATACATGTACTTTGTTTTGCGAATGGAAATTTCCAGCAACGCTCACATGTGATGTCCTTATTATAGTTATCGATAGACATGCCGTAGTAATATCTTTAAGAAATCTTTAATATTATCGAAATATTTTCAATAATTACGCCAAAGACGTAAAAGGTGAGCTTTTACGTCTTTGGAGTATTTGAATTAATAAATATGTTACAATGTTTGAATTTTATTTTAAATTAAAATTCTAAATTTTATATGGCGAAATAAGTTTCGCATAAACATTAATTAAGTCTGCAACGAGCCTCGGTGAAAAAGAATAACTTTTTCAGGCTAGTTTTTTTACGCCGAATTCATCATGTTTTCTGTTTTTTTTTTTAGTTGTTTTAGTAAATATTTAACTATTTCGATAAATACGAATGCCAAAAAAACTTGAATTGTTTCTAAGAAAATGCAATATACGTAAAGCGCCTGCACTCAAACTTTTGAAAATTGTATCTTCGTAAATGAGTAAAGAAAACAAAATAGGTCACCTGCGCCTTACTCTCCCAATCCATACCGACTGCGCAAATAATGCACATGAGAATCAGTGCCACCGTGCCCACGATGCGGACATCGTTGGGCCCATTGTCGATGATCTTCAGGCCCTGGGTGGACAGCAGGTCGTTCATGGAGTCGCAGAAGCCGATGGTGTTCATGCTCGCAGCCACCGCGTTGGCGAAAGCGAAGATAATACCGACCGACGCACCGAATTCCGGCCCCAGCGATCTTGAAATTATATAATAAATTCCACCTGAAACAATATTATTATTTTCATATTCCGATATATACGTGGTCAGATTTATAAATAATATTTATGTTTATTGCGTAGTATCGAAGTATAACGAAACATACTTATGTATAATATATATATTACATACTTTGTAATAGTTTATTATGATACAGCGATTTTGTATAATTTGACGAATATTCAGAACAGTATTCGGGATATATGCATACACGAAGTGTGTATGTATTTTTGTCGTAGTTAGTATCGTGTTACGATTTCGTATTTCGCGGTTACGAATATTTTCTACAATAAACAAGTAGGTAAATCGAACTTTGATATTCTCCTCGCACAAATTACCTAATCAAAAAAAGTACCATTCGGATGATTTGTACGATTCAACATTAAATATGACCCGCTCGCGAATGTCTCTTTTCTAACAAAAGAATTTTTTTTGAAATCGGTTCGGAAATGACGAAGTACTGCCTGCGGTCGTTCGAAGTTCTTTTTTTTAAGTCGGTTATAAAAATTAAGGATACTTTGAAACTATAATTTTTCATTTTAGCGAAATGTGTATGTTTTTTTTTAACAACTAAACGTCAGGCACTTTGCCCTTAACTTTTCACTACCTGAAAACAATTGGTGCTTTTGTTTAAAAGCATAAGTTAGTGGATAAAAAGCTTATGATAAATTTTATTGGATAAATTTATATTTCATTTCTTTCATAAACATTGGAAGTGATGACAATTTCATATAACTGATATTAGTAGTGCATTTACCATATAAATAAATACCAAATAGGTATCAGAATACCTACGGAACTATTTGGTATCTATACAGTATATATCTGTATATATATCTATATACAGATATATACTGTATATATCTGTACATATAGCTATACAGTATCTGATACTGTTCGCGGTTATTTATTACTTGGAATAAGCGAACGCAAAGGCAACAAGTTGTAAATAATCTTTGTGGATATTTTTACTATGAAATATTCACCTTGATCTGATTGAGTGTAATTTTATCAGTACAAGGTTCCCACTGGAGAAATTTTCATAGTCTCGTTTTTTAGTATAAGAAACAAAGAGACATTGAATAAATGTATATGAACTGTCGAGTCAACTGACTAATTGTCGTTCCGTTATTCTAAAATATTATCCATTTAAATTTTGTTACAATGACCTAATTAAATAAGATTTAAAGGTATTCATTGTTGGTGACTGTTTTACGTATAAACAGTAACAACAAACAGTATCTCAAATTACATAATCCTAACTTGTTCTGATCACAATTGATAAATATGAATCATCAATACTTGTTTAACTACATTTTGTAGCGCTACCTACATATATATATTATGTCATTAACATGGCATAACATGGTGCGGCGCGCAGCAAATGCAAGCCGAGGCGTATTCGTCATGGGCAACCTCTATTATGTGCTATATACATTCAAGTGACAGCTTGTAACAATCAGCAAATATTTTTATGGGGCATAATATCTGAGTTTGATTAAGAATGTACTGTCCAATTTTTTTTCTCTACCAATTTTTTTTTATTTTAAGTGACTACCGCAACAAGCAAATAAGTGGCAGACTATTACGTTTATTTTGGATAGAGAAGAGGAACAGATAAGAAACTTATTTTTCCTTTCTTTTTTGAATACAACCCCTCCTCCGTCCAATCTTCTTCCCCTTCTTATTTAGTAGGGCAGAATAGCGAGAAAAGAACTGGATTTCGTTATCCGACACCTCACTCATCAGACGAAACGTATAAAGTACAAAGTATTACATATATACTGTATTCTGTGAGGCCGGTGGAGCCGGCCTATTCGTGCAACAGTTGTTGCTGCCACTTGCTCTACCACTGTTATGATTTAAAAATTTTAATTTTAATTGAAATGTAATACGATAAATGACTTACCGCCTTTGACCTCGCCGTTGGTGCAGATGGCGCTCATGGACAATGTGGTAATGACGCATACGATGGCGGAGAGCGCGATGATGAGCAGCGAAAGTCCGATGCCCGCCTGCGACACCACCCACGAGATGCGCAGGAACAACATCACGCCCCAGATGTTCAGCAGGCATGGTATCAGCACACCCTACACAAAGCATTCAAATTGAACACCAAGACCGACCACACAGACCTTTAGGAATAAACGAGTTGGTCTGCTTGATTGAAGAATATTTTTTACTTGCACGAAACAGAGGTTGGCAAGTATCCCTCGTCGCCAATGTAATAACAATTAAGTAAATAAATTACGGACGGGAGTGCTACGTTGACGGGTATATTTGTACGGTTCTATATATTTGTGCGCCAAAACCTACATAATCTATTTTATATCTTAACAACCCTCAAATATTACACGAGTGCCAGTGCAAATTCGCTGTGTTTTATGTGAATCGACCCAATTAATGGCACTGCGGCATTTAATCTTATTATTGCATGGCATATTGAAGATAACATAATATTCCGGTCGATTGTAACAAATGCATAAAATACATCGTAATAATAAGATCTCTTGTTACCTGAATCCATCCTAATTTGATGCCGACGACAGGTGTTGGCGATTTTGTTTCCCTTTGGTTTTGTCTTTGTTCGTCCTGAAAAAATAGATACTTTCAAAACAGAATTACAGTCAAAAATAATCTCATCTCTTGAATCTCTCTCTGACATTTTGCCATTTTACTAGACAAAATTGAGAGTAGTTTTCAAAAAATACAGGCATGTAGTTTTTAGAGCAAAACGATTCCCGGAATAGGGCGACAAAATATTTAATCCCATTTAATTAAAATTTATATTTAACAAATTTGTTGAAAAGCGGGTAGCCTGGATTGAACTTATTTACAGCCGTGTATTACATATTGTTAACATGTAATCCTTTGTTGATTTCAAACGAAGTAAACCATATTCGAGATCTAACAATAAATAAGGTGTTTACTTCTTTATGTAATAATTCTAATTGCACACGTCATCGACCATGCGCAGTTAACATTGTCCAGCTAGCAGCTAGGGTTGCCAGAGCACGCTGACTTATCGAATCCTTGTGTTTTTTTTTTGTTAAAAGACAACTAAAGTTTTCCGGTAATAAAACAACAATATAGTAGACAAAGAAATTAAAAACGTTTTACAAGATAATCTCTAATGTTAGGAAATACCCGGTGTCGTAAGTAGGTCTATTAATGTAAGATATCGCCTAACGATTGGTTACATTTTATTATTATTTTGGATCAGCAACTTTTTAATAACTATTTAAATGCCGGTATGTAAGTCACAATCTTCACTTATTGTTTTCTCATTTATTTAATCAAACTCTCTACGCTGTTGTAAATGTTTAAGTGATCAGTTTCTTTAAGATTATAGAACGTTTGTGTATTAACCCCCAGGTTCATTTTCCTCCGCTTACTATATATATGTAACTTTCTAACGTGTTTTAACTCTGATATACTCTAAAATCTTTGTCGAAAATATAAATAGGCACTAATATGTACGACCTAAATCAAATTTATTCAATTTATCCATGTTAATTTTAATTATTGACATCAGAACTTAATTTATAGAGGTATTGCATATAGAAATGTCATTATTAGCATTA
Organism: Papilio alexanor hazarajatica; assembly: GCA_018246295.1. Taxonomy (NCBI): domain Eukaryota; kingdom Metazoa; phylum Arthropoda; class Insecta; order Lepidoptera; family Papilionidae; genus Papilio; species Papilio alexanor. The sequence goes on along the minus strand of DWLR01000193.1, from coordinate 12,343 downwards.
TGTTTAAATAACTAATAGTCATGATTGCGTGCGCGCGCGAAGGAAAGCGTCCTAAGCTTTGATGTGGAAAACATTCCGTCATTAATATACGTCAGTACTCTACTAATTTAATGAACCATTATTTATAAGGAAATTGCGACAATTACAATATTAGGTACGTTATCTTAAGTGAGATGTTGTTGTGTTTCTCAAATTTCTATTAATCACAAAGTCTTTGTGCTGTAACTCTCTATAGGTACAGGCTGTATATAATGGAACAGGTTTTGATATTAAGTTTCACTGATGTTTCTTATTGCTAAGTATCTATTTAGTAGTATTGGTCTAGAATACACTTATAAATTATAAGATTGCTTACGAAGTTCCCTACGAGAAATCTCCATATTTCTTCTAAACTTTACTCCTTGAAGTTCAGTTGCGCAATGTTCGAGTGTTTGACTCACGCTCTATTTATGTACTGTGGTGAAATGCTCTAGAAGCTTCTACATTGTTCTAGCAATCGATCGAAAAAAGTAGCGGGTTAATTAGTTGCCAACCTAATATATAAAAAGCTCATAATTATAATTTTGACGAATATTAATTCCAATTAGTTAAAAAGTACTAATTTTTGGCGGACGACCTAAAAAACGGCGTCAATCGATGTTAACACAGTGTACCGACTAGTTTCAGACCCGTCGGGGGTCCTTCATCAGGGCGGGTGTGAGTGAATTAATGGGCTTGATTCGCGGTCGCGTCACGCCGTGCACATTTTTCGTACATTTTATTTTTGTCGTCCGTCTTCATTTTAGGATAAATATGGAAAGTCCGTTCGTACTTCTCTACTGTCACCCCAAGCCCCGTGTTGTCGATGCCTCTTTAAGGCAAAAAGCGACGTGTAAGTAATTAAAGTATTTTACACTTAACAATTTCAAATGACTAAAGTTGTTTTAACTCAAATGATATACTATATAGTAAGTTATATCAGAGCTATAAGTAAGTAAATGTGCATATAAAATTCAGCATTGCGTAAATCAAATTTAGAGTTTTGCATATAAATTTCAGCTTTGCATAAATTAAATTCGGGCATGTCCATATCTAATTTACATGAAATAGTCCGAATTTGATTTGTAAAAACCAGAATTTTATTTGTAAAAGTTCAAATTCAAAAGTATAAATACAATAAAAAGTGCCTCTGAGATAGTAATATTTATTAATGGTTCCGAAGTATGTGTTTTGTCGTATTTAATTTATTCCTTGCTATGTCTCAGCCCTATGAAGTACGAGTGACAAGCGGGAGCGTGGCGAGCCGTGATGGGCAGTCAGTGGTGACTGCGGCGCGCACCTTGCACCGGCGCATGCAATTATTTGCATATGTGCCTTTAACACCTAGCTAAACAACGGAATAAACACATTCGTTATGTGTTTCAGCTGTTTATAAATGCATCCGCAGATCTATAGCTTGAATATGTAAAGCATAAAATCTTATACGCATTACTGTGAAATTTAACGTAAGATTTTCGATTTTCGTATTCTTGATAATATACAAAAAAAAAAAACAAGTAATGATCAATGAAGAAGTTTTCCTTATGAACTCAAGGTCTAAGTTAAATTAGTAGCTACAATTATGCAAAGTATAATCTGATCCGATCAAGAAAGATTGTATATGTTATTGTGTTATTTAATAAGGGTAATATATTTTAAATAGAGGTACATAATAATAAATAATACACACAGTAAATACAGTAAAAACTAATATTTTTTTTAAACTATTTGATTTATACGAATAGTCATATTGTTAGAACGAATAACGAATACGAACGAACGAATGTTGATTAAAAAAAAAAAGATTAATCTTGTTTCTTTTTAATTTGGACTTGGAGATAGAGCGAACGATATAGAGTACGTCCGATTGTATGACCCAAAACCCATCGCGTCGTAACTAGGCACTGAATCTATTAGACAATAAGGTCATCAGGTAGGAAACAGGCATTTGCATGTTTACAGAAATAACGAGTCCGGAACATATGTAGAAGTCATTAATGACATATTCAAATGCCTTGCAGTTGCTATGTATTGACAGACAGTATATAAGTTTTAAACAATAGAAGTATAGAAGAAATCTCTACAACTAGATAAGACAGACAGAAGTGGTGGGCGCCGAACGATACCGGTGAGAACCGCCACTCGCCGGCACCACGATATGATTCACAAAATGGCGAACAATAAATAACTGTTTTAAGTGGACGTCATTGCCGGTTAATTGATGTCAATAATTAAAAAAGTAATTGGTGGTTACGTAATATGTTTTTTTAGTAAATTGTAGTTCCTGAGGAGACCCCTGATTAATGATTAGGTCACAAATTTATTAAATCAATCAAAATCACAAGTTATTTCCTTTTGAATGAATCTTGTTTTACTTGAAGAAAATTTGACGCCAACCTTGATGTTACACCCATATCGCACTAACACCAACACAAGCATCGTACTGAATTACACTAATTAAACTTTATTCACTTTAGTTGCTAGTGTAAAGGTTTAACTTATTTTGTCTTATTTACAATTAACAAATTTTATATTTCTATGTTTATGTGTTAACGTAATAACACTAACCATCACTTGAAAGAACTTAATATATTAATTTATTAATATGTAGTAAGAAGATGGTAGTGTAGTAAAATGGTAATCAAGTTATTTTAAAAGCGGCCATAGAACAGTGAGTCGGTGCAAATAACAACCTGATCACATATTTGAATTTGTAAGCTTAATCTATTGCAAATTAATTATTTATTATAGTTTTCTAAATATTTATTAAAATTATAAAGACGTTAGAATATGTATTTTCGTCACAGATTCATCTTACATAAAAGACCATGTTTTTTCTCTATAGAAATATTTTGCTGCCCACGTATTCTTCTTCCTGGCCCCTAGGTTTACTAGGAGAATTGGACTAATTTATACGTATGGTCGATGCAATTATCTTCATAACGACACCTGCACAAAGTATGGTGCAGAATTTTAAACAGCAAAAATAACAAAGTTTATTGAAGAATCAATTCGCGATAAATATGAAACAATCTTTCTATGCTAAATTGATATGCAATTGATGTTCTACGAACAACGAGCATTCAAGTTCTTGCCTTGAAATATCTGATAAAATCGTCTTCGCAATGCTTTGCAATTTGTTTCTTTTTTCTTTTTTGATAGACAAGTTCAAGGCGTTGAAAAATGTTTATCTTTCCATGTTATTCCTTTTTATAATCGATTTCCGCAGTATGATTTTTAACTAATTTTGAGGATAAAGTAATTTAAATATATTTATATGATTTTGTTATTTAATGATTTACATAAAAGCAGATTCTAGTTTTGAGGTATGCTAGTTTGCTAGTTTGAGTCGAAGCAAATACATTTTCCCAAACAAATCACTTAAATCGCTCTGTTTTTCGTATGGCGATAGTTTCATTCCCAACATTTTGATCCCGTAATTTTTGGCGTGGAGCGTAAATGCAAGAATAATACGAATAATAACTACAGAAAAATACGAAAAATAATAACTACTATGGACTGTACCTCTTCAGTGATAAGATTATCACCGTGCAGCTCGCCCAAGCTGGGCCTTTTCAGCGCCCGCTTGGAGTTCCTGTAGTTCTCCATTCGAGGCAGCGCCTCCCTGGTGAGCTGGGCCAGCGAGCGTTTCCTGCGCCAGCCGGCATCGTGCAGCCACGTGTCCGGCTGACCGGCAACCGCTTCTCCACGCTCTGCACTTTCCGCAGAGGACCGCAGCGGCCGCGTGATGATGCTGGCGCCCGTGTGGATGCCATTCTTCTTGTTCTCCGACTCCACTGGGGCGACTGTGAACCTGTGTAGATGAAATAAAAGATCTATAGAAAGCACAATCTAAAGGAAACGCCTATAGCCAAATGGTTAAGGATACGGACTACCGATCTTGAAGTCGTGGGTCTGAATCCGCCTATCAGTTGTTGACGTGAACCATGTTACAATAGTCGACACGTATTGCAACAGTAGGTTACCTGCTGTTATTTTTACACATGGTAAGTATTTATTATTGTGTAGCATAAAATAAAGGCTTACTGAAAACAGCTTGTGACAAAATTTAAAAATGTCTGTGACTAAATTCATTTTCTTGTATGTCCTTTTTTCTCAAGTGGGTCTTTATTCTGTTTCTGTAGCCAATGACTGCGGATATCTTACTTACTGCATTCTATTTCCGTTGGAAGAGTATTCTTCTAGCTTGTTGTTAACAGGCGATATAAATGATCCCAGATTCCCTTTACTATGTATCAAACTCGACAACCTTTCCTTTGTAATATACTTAGTTCTTATATTAATCATTGTACGGGATCACTGGACTTTGGACTTTACTGAAATTGATATTTCTGGAAAAGTGTAGATTTTCTATTGTATTCTTTAACCATTCCAACTAAGTTTAAATGCTTGTAGGATATAGGAAGCTACAAAAGTCGATTGGCGGGCGGGATTCGAACCTACGACCTCATGATCAGTAGCCTTTAATCCTTACCCTAAACCATTAGCCTATCGGCGTTTAACTTTTGTTGATAAAATATAAAAGAAAAACTAATGAAATATTGTACATTGAATGAATCAGTACTTAGTGCTTATCGCAGTAAACTACGACGAGTGTCTGCCACTGCGGTGCTCACCTGTTGTCCTCCATTGTTCTATACAAACTGTTGACTACCGGAAACTTGTCTTGTGCGATAATTGTCTCAAGATTCTTATCATAATATACCCTATCTTCGTATGTTGGCTCAGCCACATAATTCTTTGGTAAACTATCTGAAACAAAAAAAAACAAATAATTGTTTTTAGTATAAAAATAAATTATAGTTAGACGATATTATAACATATAGAAGGACATTATTACATTTGAATTTGGAACCTATCAATTTAATTATAATCTTCTATACATAGTATTAAAAAAAAGTTTTTTCTCTAGGCTCATTCAGATAATTTATTCCATGTTGTCTAAATGTAAATTACAATACATTGTTTAGTATACATACATACAACGTAAAATTTTGTTTACATGAATAAATACCGGGACCACAAGGAACCTCCAAAAAGCACTAAAAATTTGACTTTCATGGTTAGGTAAGCTAAACCATGGGACTTACATAAAAATGATGTAGTAAAGAATCTCCAAAAATCTACCTTCTATATCTAGATCTATATTTATTTTATATATATTTAATACAAATGTAATTGATCGATGTCTGTACATAGAAAACATACAACAAACAACAAACATACAACAAACAAGAAACACTATTATAGGGGGTATTTATCAACGTTATAGAACTCAAAGCAACGGTTAGAGTTTTTGTCTGTTTGTCCGTTTGTCTGTTTGTCGAGTCGTATTCAATATTAATCTTTATCTAAATAAACATGTTAGTATTTTTTTTATTTAAACGTAGATTGTAATCTTTACACTAAATCATTTTGACAAATACTTTAGCAGATAAACTGAAGAATTAAAGAAAAATAGACTAAATAATTTTTAATATATAAATAAATATTTTTGTGTACAAATGCTATGTATTAAAAGTATTGATGAACTGGTGTTTTATTTAATTTTTATATATAGTGAATAAATAATAGTGAATAAGTGAGAAAACGGCTATATTCATGATCATAAGTTGTTCGCCGAGTGGATTACACCAGAGATAACATCTGATGCTTCACGGTATGGACTGTGGATGAGTAGTGCGTTATTATATTATCTCCGAAATTCCTTGGCAAAACTATCAAATGTTTTGTGTACATTCATCTGTTAATTTTTCACAAATTTTCAGACATTTCTTTAAAGTTAGCTTTGTTATATTAAGCTTATTATAAAATAAATAATTAAAAAATTTTAAAACGTTAAGATTTGTACAAATAAAACAGTTCTATGTCGATTCTTAACTTCACCTTGTTACATTTTCTCTAAAAATAAATTGAAATTAATTTGATTATATCTTTATTATGCCGAATTACATTTTAATTTGCGCCAGTTCTTTGCCTTCTTGTTGAACTAGTATTCAATTAAACATAAGGCAGTTATTCCTCCTAATCGATTCTATTGCAAATGTTTTCTTAATAAAAACCATAGATAATTTTACTCTGTGCAATAGGTACAGTAAAATCTCCTTACTCGCACTTCCTTCATTCGCATTTTTACTATTCGCGGATTAAAAAAATGCGACCCAATCACGGTTAAAGATTTCTTTGTTCGCGGATCTAATCGTTTTTTATTTTATCACCTGTTACGTATTCCCTATAATCCCATATAAATTACCATTCCACTATCACGGTTTCTGTATTCGCGGCATATGTACAGAACATATACCCCGCGAATAAAGAAATTTTACTGTATTTAAAAAAAAATCTTAATAACTATTAGAATAGATGTTGGAAGTTATTTTATACAAACTTTGGTTTAGTTGGAACGATGTTAGTGTTGGCCTTAGTGTTTACCTAGTGGACCTTGGCCTCAGACATTAAGTGCCTCTACTTTCCTCGAGCCCGCGCCATCTCAATTCAATCTTGACCTTGAAACTTACGTTACGACGAGGTTCGTCTCAGCTTCATCTTTCCAGCGATAAATAGATCTAGGACGGCCGAGTGGGCGTCGGCCACTCGGCTGTCCCAACTATGCATGCTCACGTTCCGCTCGTCATCCATTCTTTATCGGCTGGGCGCGCCAGCGTAGTCTGTGTGCTTTTATCTCTCTCTTTCTCTTCTCTGTATTATAGGGTATTTATTATTACACTCTGTTAGCTAGATACAAATACATATTTCTGCTTGTAAATTCAAATAACGTAGCATGCACCGAGGATCTTGAGCCGTGACGTGGCTCCATGTTTTTTTTCTTCAGGCTTATATTGCATTCATTAGCATTTCAACTATATTATATACCTCACTCAGCCTATGTTCGTCCACTGCTGGACATAGGCCTCCCCCATTGATCGCATCATTGGGGGGAAAAGTACCATAATCGCCACGCTTGGCAGGCGGATTGGCGAGCGCGATATGTTCCACCGTACTAAGAAGAAGAGGACGCTGCTGCCCGTTCTCCGGTGGTCTTTACATCCAGACACAAGACAAACAGACATGTTTATGTACACAAATGTTTGTCTACGACTTGCGGCGCGAAAGGCAAGTGTCTTTACACTGCGCCAACCGGTCGGACTATATTGTAAACATTATAAATGTGTGGTAAATGTGACTGAGAAACTAGACGGTGTCAAATTTAAATATTATGTTATTAATCCGCCCCGTTGTCTAAATTGTGTCTGAGTCTGATGCAGAGATCTAACTTACAAATTGTTTCTTCCTTCTACGTAATGAGTAACTTTATTATTTATATGTCTTAAACATAACATAACATAGACAACAAGTAGGTACGTTACTTATTAATTTTATGTTTATTTGTATACTTAACGTTTCTTGTAAAGGCTTAACTTACTTAAAAAATTAAGTCAATAAGAATCACTCTATTACAAAAATGACACAGTTTTAAGAATAGTAGAAATGTTAGTGGGAGTAGCAAAATTAAGAGAATGAACCGACTAAACTATTATGTTAAGTCCCACAAGGGACCTAACGAGTAGTTTAGTCGGTTAGTAGTTAGTAGTATGTCTCGTCTGTTGGATGCGTTGCCCCATGCGTCTTTTCCTCCTTTACCTCCTTCCCTAATCGACCCTATTTATTCCTCCATTCTTTTGTCTTTATTTTCATTTGTCATTTGAAATAATCAATCAGTTATATTAAACATAGTGTTCTTCTTCTTTCTACTCGACTTCTAAAGTTCGTAGCGTGATGTTAAATAGTGAAAATTAGTATAAACAATTTGTCATTCATGTTTTAAATAAAAACAACAATTCATGTAATTATAAGTGTTAATGAACACAATCTGATGTTTTGACGTTATGCGGACTATAATTTAAGCACTGAGCAAATTATTTTTAGAAACCTGTTTTCTGAGATCATTAACAAACCTCCTTCGGACTATATCTTGAAAACGTGTTTTATTTGAACTTATACACTTCAAACATATTATATTTTGTACAAATTAAAAAACTAAGTTTAACTATTTATTTTATACATACTGTATTTTTTTTCACTTAATTTTAATGTGTCTAATGGTATGCTATGAGGTACTGCCCAAGGGAAATTCAATAAGTGCTTGTTTATCATAAAAATATAGCCTATTATTTCTGGATGAAATATGGTGAAAGTCGGTTCAATATTTACAAATTTACCCATTACAATAATTCAATAAAATACTATCTGTAGTTTGTCAATAGTAGATTGTAAAAAGATTGCATTTAACTTCTTGTCAAATTCATATTTCAGAAACAGTGCATTTTATATAACGTTATAAAAGTTCACGCGCAATATGGCGGAAAAGCTTTGTGTCAGCGTTAGCTGGGAGGCTTTCGCGACCTCACTGTTCCGGTTCGATCCGGCCCGCAGCGGAACGCGGCCGATAGCACCGGACGTGTCGCGTGTGACTACGCTCGCCAAACGTCCTTCATTCCGCGGGTAATCTTTTGTATTAATTATCATTATTATTAGTTCATTCAATCCTAATTCTGGACCCCGGTCAACGTCCGTACGATATTTTTCAAAAGAAACGTGGTTTTCGGTCGGTGTCTGGTCCATTGTGATAGATTATGGAATGATGCATGACTTTATACGAATGTATGTTATCTCACTTTTTCCTTATAACAAAGTTATTTAAAATAATGCCTATAATATTTCCTCCCGCAGCTTTTTTAACTCGGCCACTGTCCCTCAATATCGATGCTCATTAACCATTCGCGGTGTTGCGAATTTTAGGCACATTATATATTTAAGTCACATGGCAACCACATTTTATGAATAGATACATTACGCATTCTGAGAATTAGGCTCCAGTTTGTGCATTCGTCTTATTTTAACCAGAATAGATGTATTAGTTTTACTAATTTTTTAGTAATATTAATTGGTAGTAAAATAAAATAATAAAATTAAATGTTATTATATATAAGACAAGTATATATAATATATAAGACTGATTCGAATAATCAAATTTTTCGATCGTTGACCATTGTCCTGTCCTTCTCCCTCAAAGAAAGATGTATAATTTCACCTCATTTGGGTGAAGCGTGTTTTTGGGGAAAAATGAATAATGTAAACAGTTATTATTTCTATGTAAAAATAAGTTAAGACGCGCAATCTCCTTTATTTTACTAACTAAGGCGTACGTACATTTATAAGAACACGATATATATCAGAAAATACACACTTTTAGGTCATCATTCCAAAAGTAGGCACATATCCAAACAAAGATAGATATATGGACATGCGAATAAACAGAACACTGAGGGTACATAGATGATATTGAGTACCATATAAAGAGGTGTGATACTGTTATAATATAGTTATTGGTAATCGCCACTGTTCTTAGAATATGCTGTGTAAGTTTGACTAATCAAAACATGTTTCTTTTTTATTCTTACCGTATGATAAATAACACAGTGATTAGTGGTAACGAATTAGATATCTAATCATTATTTTATATATGAAATATTATCATTAAAAATGAGCTTTCATCAATATAATCTTATTGATTCATCATAATGATTATGAAAAATGTTACAGCAGCCATAACTATTGTTGGCTCATTGCCAAATTTCAGATATAGTAGCAGCTGCATAAGGAAAGGCCGCCTTCTTACACAACAACGCAGAATACTAAACTACTTAAAAGTTAAATCTATACGCCAAAATAATTTAAGTGGCGATATTTCCTTGACCCAAGGCATGCAAGCAATACTTGTTATTTCTGCCTCTATCATGTGAACTAACAAGCGAACTACACTTAAAGTAATAATAGAATCTATTGATTAACAGAAACAAAATAAGTTTAAAAATAAGTTAAGTATATCTGTGCGTAGCTGTTTAAGTCTATCTTTTTTTTTAAGATAAATTAGGGGCAAACGAGCAGCGGGTTGCTTAATATTGAATAACCCGACGCCCATGGACATCCTCAACACCAGAGGAACTGCAGATGCGTTGCCGACCTTTAAGGAAAAAGATATTAGATATCTTAGCGCGATATCAAATATTAATTAAAAGAAACGGTCGAATCGACTTATAATGGCGAAACTTTATTATATTTGTTTGGTTTGTTGAGTAAAACTCAACCTTGTAGAAAAATGAGGAAAAGAACAACGTATTTTCACTATTGCGGGAGTTCCCCGGTAAGAGGGCAGGGCTTCAGAAGTGAATTAATTGAAGAAAGAAAGAAATTAAGAAGTGAAACTAATTTCTTTTTCACATATTATGTAACTTTTACTAGGGGTACTCTAAATACCGCCACTATCAGAACTTGACCTCGGAATGTCGAGACTGCATCCGTCAAATATTGTTAAATATGTACAATGGTGTACATGTTAATTTAAATATTATTTTCATATAATGAACCCTATTTTCATATGTTTGAAAGCCTCCTACATTTTTTTTCTGGACCTCGCAAAAAAAAATTACAAAATTAACAATTATCCTCACTTGGATATTTTTTTCAACTGTATCCGGACCTCAAAGCTTAAATCTACGCCGACCCCTGTCATATATTCTAAATGTAACTGTTTCTCTGTCTAGCCCAGTCCCTCCCTACTAAAACTACCATTCGCTTTATCCTTTCAATATGCCCACGCCACCAAAACAAACCATGTTTATTGCTAATCTTAAAGTCCTCTAAAGAAGGAAGTTCTCAATTCGATTGTGTTTTTATATTTGTTACCTCAAAACTTCGTCATTAATGAATCGATTTGAAAAAAATCTTTTTTTGCACATTCGCAAGTGAGTCCGATTTAATTTTGAATGTCATTGAAACTTGGGTTTCAAAGATATACTGAAAATTGACGTATTGGCAGACTGCAGTCGAGCCCTGTTTGGATTTAACGGACTTGTAATGAGACATAATGTGGCTATAAATGATTTACAAATAAAACTAGGTGTTGCCCACGGCATCTCTTGTGTTCGTTTCTAAGTTTTAAGTAAGTTATTTGGCTAAGTTTTTGTTAATATGATTCCCCGTATATTAATATCAATAATAGATAAAATGTGTCAAAAAGTTGCTATCAACGTTACCATGGCAACCGATATTTTTAAAGAAGCTTTTTTTGTATTTCTTATCCATAAAACAGGGAAAGAATTGTACAAATTGTAGTCGGTTTCGTTTTTATTACAAAAACAATTAAATATTTTTAATAGATAATATAATTTGTTATGTTTCACTTTAAAAAAAGCAAACTTTTCGCGCCTCATATGACACCAACCTTACCTAACACCAACCTAACACGCAGCCTTCGGTCACGCCATGAACGCGACATGTTAATCCGATATGAACACGTTAGCTTGTCATTTGCACAGACCACAGTCTTCCACGTTTAAAACAACAAAAAGGGCTCTATGTGAAGTAACACCTGTATCGCTAATCATCCTTGTAACTTATTTAGACATTTATTTTGCACAATTATATATTAACGGCAAAGTTTTAAATGAGACTTACTCATTCGCAACACTGGATAAAACATATTGTTGAAAATAATAAAATTAACAATTTTACTAAAAAGTATTTCTTATCCTTCTTTTCAATTTTTTAAATGTAGAAGGAAGCAAGGGTTTTTTTATATAAGAATGTGTATTAAACATTTTTGAAGCTATAATTATAAAACGTAAAAATCATTCGCAGCATCACCGAACGGGATTAATGAAAATGTTTTCAAAATCGGTCAAAACGTTTACGATTTTGATTACATATTTGGTATGGTGTACATACAAAAAATTGTATACTTATAAAGTTAATCTGATCTGGTCTGATACTCGTAATTTCGAATCCTAGTGGCTTATTTACAAGTGTCAGAGTCTTATTATTAAATAATTACATTAAATTAAATTAATAAATATTATAGTAATTATAAGACATCAATAATATTATATTATATTTAGTTTAGTAATTTAATAATTTCATTAATAATGATACATGTATTCTATACCTAAAGTTATAGCCTCGTAAATATTTTAATTATTAATTCCTTCTCAAGATTAATTGAACCGAGTTTTGTTTTATTGTGATGTTTAGTAACGGCACGATACCAAAAAGTTAGGTTTCAACGGGAAAAGAGAATTCTTACCCGTTGTCTTACATGAGCGGAAATCGCGAAAAGGCAATGATATTTGACACATAGCGTGTCAATTAGTATTTATAGTTTTATGTGTTTAAACACAATATATATTGGATAACACCTTACAATATATAAAGTAAATCGAATAATTATGTAATAAATGATCGATTC
>DWLR01000192.1:0-31972 GCA_018246295.1 Papilio alexanor hazarajatica | reverse complement strand
GTGATTGTTTATTGTGTAAAAAGTCCATATATTCTGGTCTGATTATTATAAGTTCTTTACTCTTTCTATCGTTACTTAAACAATAGGTTGCCCCTGTATCTAGTGTACCAAGATATATATCTCATTATAGCATGGTGTTTGCGACGTTTATACGCCTCCTGGTTACCCAATTTAGGTTACAAAAATTATGAAATCTAACCGTCTTAAAAAAATTCTAAACTTATTCTATCAAGCAAAATATGCACTGTTCATAGAGTTTCAGAAAAATTAGCCCACTACTATTACTAATTTTATCCGATTATCTGCTTCACATATACTGTAAATATGTCGAAATGTCATTCGCGCCATGATATAATGAAAAAGTATAGTTATTGTATACTGCAATACCCAGGACCCGTGAACTTATACTTTTTTTTTTTAAATAAACTAAAACTTCTATTTCTTTCTCCAGGTAATAGAACGACGGTATTATTCCCGAGTGAGCCCGTTCTCTGACAAGAGGCGTATACCGCCTTACATCATGGCGCCTTCCACGCCACTGTCTAACAACAAACCTTCGCAATACATGAGCCCGCGCTTCTACCATATGGATTAATTAAAAATATAGTTATTTATTGAAGTCCTGTGATGTGATACCGAAGAGAGGCTTTATAAAAGTCCAATGCAAATTAATAAAGACTTGATTTTGGTGTACTTTTTCTTTGTTACCGCTCTATATTATTATATTACACATAAATAAACAATAATTAATTTAAAAAAAAACAATAAACCCGATTAACTTTACTCCTACAACACTCCAGGGAAGAATATGAATTGAATGACTCGCCAAACTATAGAAAATCTATCAAGCCGTAGACTACAGGAGGTCATAATGTAAGGGACAAATACAGTCGAGTTACTTGGTATTTCATTTTCACAAAAATTGGCTTGTACCTTGCAACGAACTAAACTTCGCCTCCTCCTTACATAAAGCTAAATAAGGTATATAATGCTATCAATGTTTTGATAAAATGGAAATAAAATCTGAGGCGTTCCTTCCCCGACTATTGTTATCGCTGCTGTCTGTTTTCCGCTCTGGAATTTATAGAACTTCTGCCATATATACGAAATCATTGTACATATCTGAATACTCTATTGTTACAACATTGACCGACCGTTTTTTGTACAAACACATTTAAAAGTGGCATTCTATCTGTTATTGTTTCCGCGTTATCGTCTCAATGCGAACGAAACGTTCAACCGATTGTAGCGTTTATGGCTTATATCGCCAAGGAACGCAACCGTAAATACCTAAGAAATACACAAATTTCGTGTCAGTCTGAAAAAAAAAACAACTCATCTGTAAATTGGTTTATAGATACCACAGGAAAATAAGTTTATTGAAATATGTTTAAGTATATTTTTTTCTTTATTCTTTTTGATACAAGTTTCAATGTTGATTCATTAAAGGAGCATCTACAAAGCCCACACACGTACGTAATCGACCTGCAAAGACGCGTCTTGTCCGTCGTTAGAATTTAAATTCCATGTTGGCAGCCAGCCGGATCTTCCATTCCAGAAGTCAGTTAAAGCCTGTAAATAAATATGAATGTAATTTAAACTCAAAAACTGTATGCAGTAAATGTTTTTATTTGAGTGAATTAGTTTACCTAAAGATAATGATTGTACTTGCAAGAGGAATTTTGACGATAGATTGACATCATTAGTATAACCCTACGAATAAAAATACGAACGTTTGCGATGAAGGTATAAATGTTAGTTTCACCCAAAAAACCGCTAAAAGTATTTTGAAGAATATGATACTGAACATTTTTTTGTCATGACCAAAATAAGCAAATATCAAATTATAAAAGTTTCACAAGATAAGATTTTTGAAGTGAAGTGGTATGAAATTTTTGGAGTGAAGTCGTAGTAAAGTCTGCAGTTTCATGTAATGAGGTCAGGTGAGCTGACTACTGCATAAATCATTTACTTACCGTGGGTGATCCATTCCACCAGGGCTTGGGAACAGGATTTGAAACACCATCAGGGAAGAAGCCGTTAGTACCACCGACCGCCAAGTTAATTATGAGATAAAACTGAAAAATTTGATTAAAATTTTTTCAACATGCCATTCAACAATAACAATAAAAACAATAAATGTCATTATTAACTCATTTAGGGTCAACAGAGATTGACAATCGTTAAACAAGCGTTTAGCTATCCACACGGATGTGTATAAATGTAAAAGTGCATAATTATAATAGTTGATTGAAAATTTTAGTGTAAGGAGAATTAATTTAAAATTATGACAGTTGTGATGTACCTTTTGGTCGAAGGGAGCCATCTTGGAGCCGTAGCGCCAGGGGTTCTCAACATTCTGTCTATCAAAGCCGCCGAGCTGCCAGAAGCCGCCACTCCCGGGCGTCACGCGGCCAAGCTCCACGTCGTCGATACTGAACCGTAGGAAATCTTCAAATAAAAAACATAATTAATGGTAACACTAAGTAATTTATAAATAAAAAAAACAATAAGCCCTACTGACTTCCACACTCCGGACAAGAAGGTTGTTGCAATTTGTAAAAAATTAAAAAGGGGAACATAACCTAACGATCTACTGGTACCCATTGAAAAGATGTGCTTAAGACAGCTATATTAAATATGGTAATTGCTTTGTAGATATGTATCTCACGCAAAATACGCGCTTGTCGTGGAGCTGCGGAAAAATTAGCCCATACTACTAATACTAGATTGTATCTAAGGCGCAGCATATTATGATTATTATACGATTATTTAACTGATAAAGAACTACTAAGAAATACGAAATACCCGGGGTCCACTCCAGCTGATAGCGATGAAAAGCTCTGTCATAACCCGCGTTGTTCCTACGCAACCAATGAGCGCGCTCCCAGCCGTTGAGGTTGGGATACGGGCCGAAGTGCAGGGTAGACCCAGCTTCCTGGGTCCCAATGTGCACACCGTTATTGAACATGTTGCGGTTCCCCCGGGACTCCACCAGATCGATCTCGCCCGACGCCGGCCATGTACCATACGAGTTGTAAGCCGGCATCAGCCAAATTGCTGGAATTATTAATATAATTTTTACTTTTAACAACAGACCACGTATTAATCTTCTGTGATTGTAAGTATTAAGCTATTTTGTTTGGTAGACAAGATACCAAAAAGAGCTAGCAATGAACACTTTTTATTTATATAACTCTTATGTCATCCTGTTTTATAACAGTCTGTTTTACAACATCCTGTTTGATATCACCCGATTTGCCTTCGAAAAGCTACAACTGACTTGGGGTAAAACAGGGCAGGGAACGCTTGATTGCTGGTGGTCTGTGTGTTAAAATATGGGGTGTTAAGTAACATAAAAGACAGGAGGGTAAATAAGAACAGGATTGGTTCTCGTGTTACTCACACACTAGGTGAAACGCTTAAGCATAAATAGTTAATTACTAATATAATAACATTACTTCACGTTGTATTCACGTCGTATTCTTCTAGTCAAGCATTAGCTTCTCTTGTCTAGCATAGCTTCCATTATCTGCAAATTGTGGCTTGCGTATTTAAATATTATCCATTTTCAAACTAGGCTAGGTACTATTTAATTAAATACTTAAGTTATTAATTAATGATGTATTATTTCCCTTTTTAGTTTTTAATTTAAATACATGTAAATAACATACATATATAAAAATGTTAATGTTAGAATAAGTTGTTACAACATTATAATATGTAATATTGTATAAATATATATACGGGCGCAATTTCCACCAGCAAACTGCGTAAGTAGTTTGGTGAAATTAATTGTAGTTACTTGTAAAATTTCTTTTACTAAATAAATAAATAAATAATGTATTTCATGGAAGTCTGTAGTGCAGAGCAATAATTTGAAGGACCGTTTGTTATTCGAAAAGTTCCAAACATACCTGGCCACAGCCAGTCCCCGGCGGGCATCTTAGCGCGCACCTCGACGCGCCCGTAGCGGAAGCTGAAAGAATTGACAGTGCGGATGCGCGCGCTTTTGATCGGGTTCAGGATGTTGCTCGGCGTTCCGGTCCGCTCGCACCCGAACCATTGGGGGTTTGTACATCTTTAAAGTGACAGAACTAAATAAATTATAAGTTCTTATAGTATAATAGTATAATTGACGTTTAATTGGGTCATACAATTCCAATAATTTTGATATTGATTCTGATTCGTTGTAAGAACGCCAACTGTCTTACAAATATTCATAGTTTTGACCTGCCTTGAGGAGTTATAATGAGCCACTTTTCAAGCGCTTCAGTTGGTAAACATCAACATAATCCTTTTCTGATTTTTGTCATGAGCTGTTTGGTTCAAATAAATCTTACCATCTAAAACAGATATAGTATTTGGGCATGTCTAATTCATTTATACTTTTGAAGCTATCTCAACTTACCTGTCCGCCGGTGCACCGCCTTCGATGTTAAGATGGCCGCTGGAGAGAAAAGCTTCACCGAACTGGTCGGACGTCAGCGATGGACGGATGAATAGAAGGCCGTTGTGAGTAAACGAGTTGGTACGATTATTGTTATAGTATTGAAACTCCCAGTTCTGTGAAATAAGAAAATTGCACTAAAATGACCGATTACTGTGCCTAGAATAATATAACATTAATGTCATACGTTTGACTACAATTTCATTAAATGTTAAGTGGGTATGCAGTCTTTGAAAGTCGTTTTAGCTCGATAAATGTCTATCTATTATGATATAATATGTATTAAGATTGACGCATTTTAATTAACAGTGAGTACACTAAAAGCCAAACTGTATAAACGTTGTGTATTCGTTATAAAGAGGGCGCTTAGAAATCTAAAAATGGTATTTTGTAGTCAGGTGGTAGGTCAATCTTATGCTTGCCAAGAACCACTCAGTATGTAAAGCACCTAGCTGTAGTAGATTCAGGATCTTGAACGCATTATGGGGGGGCTTCAGCCCATTTGGGAGAGAGGCAGCTTGACCCTCTTGAAGGAAAGTATTAGCAAGGTAAAAAACTGAAACACACACCATTTTACATCCTTTAAATTAGATACTTAATTTAAATAATAATTTTCGGACTGACTTTGAAAATGTTCGCAGACTTCTTTCTGATGGTTTTTAGGAGGGAGGAGGGGTGTTCGCTTAAGCCCATTATAATATTTGAAAAATCTACATACACCGCCTCCCGCGAGAGTATTTTCGTGTTGCCACTTCTCGAGGTCGAACTCCGTGAAGTCATCGGCGAAGATGATCGCGCCTGAGCACACGGTGACGGGGGCGTGTGTCCCGCTCACTGTGGTCACGCTCGGCGTGCAAGCCCGCCCCATGACCGCGAGACCTAGGACCCCTACTATTGTTGTCCACATGTCGCTGAAAACAAAAAGTTTTTTTTTATCTTATTCTTAAGATGTCTATTACCTACTACTGTTGTCCGAAAACAGACTGAATATATATTTTTTAAATCTTATCTAATCTTAACATATATTTGTATATCTCATATTGTGTGTAACGATGTATCGTTTCGAGATCATTGTCATTGTTCAAAATAGAATAGGATTAGGTATAGGAAAATTGTGATTTTAAACACGAAACTGACATGACCGGTTTCTTGTTTAAGAAACGACTATACAGACTCGCTTTGCGTCTGCCCGATTGGTCTGAAATTACATTTTGAAATTACAATAGAGAAAAAAAGAAAGTCTTTATTTTTAATAGATAAGAAAATAAGATGTTAGTTAACTGACCTGGCAACTGTTAAATAGATATTTAGCAGTTCCTTGTACCTTTATTTATACTTTTCTCCACATACGATAAAATATTGTTTTATAGATTAATATGTTATCAATACTATTCGATAAAAACGATTTTGCAAAGATAAAGACAATATTCTTACCTCAAAAATATAAGATACCAAAGCGGCGATTTTTGGTTCAAATTAATTTTAATGTTACGCGTACATATATTGATAATCTATTAGATATGAGACCAAATACTTCTTTAAAACATAAAAAATCAATTTAAAAGAGTAGTTGTTGCTATAGCAGGAAATAATGGAATATACATGTGCAAAAGACATTGACTTGCATGTTGGTGGGATTTAGTAATTATAGCCACGATAACATTTTTAGGTTACGAGTATAGTTTAACGGATAAATACACTCAATTTGTACGTCGACGTTCGATGCCCACGCCCAGGTAGATTGCATCGTTGAGACAAAGCCATAGATTTTTTTTAATACTTAGAACTTATAACGTGCTATTTACGTCTATTATAACAATTGTTGTTTGTAGACAGACTTGAATTTCAAAGCAGTAAATCAAAGTAATAATACAAACGAAGCGCAAACAGCTGACGACTAAGTTCATCGTTCAAGGTCTTCACAGAAAAGGAAATCGTTCTGTGTATTCTTGACATTAATTACCTAAAAATATCAATACAATCGTATTGTTGTTGTTACTTTTTGTTGTGTTGTATGCATCTGCTGCATATTTTAAAGTTAAAACAAGTTTATTGAAACACGTCGCATATGACGTCATTTATAATCCTATTTTACTTCAGCAATCACAATTCCAAGTACTTAGACCTCTATAAATATATTTCTATACAAACTTGCGTTAAAATATTAAATTTACACGGCATAAGTAATAGGGAGAAATACTAATGATTGGTTTTCAAAATTTTATGGAGGCATTTTGGATGACGGATAATATCCAGTTGCGCATGCTACTTGTAATGCAACCCTTAATAATCCGAATTGCGTAATTTTTTTTAATGTTGATATTTTTTAAAGTACCTTACCTGCCACAGCTAACTTTTTTTTTAAGGGAAAAAACCTAACGTAACCCCCAACTTTTTCTATTTTCATTATTAACACTATTAACTTATGAAAGTGACGCAATATTTTCAGGTAATATTCTGACCGTAGTACTCAACTCGGTTTTTAAGTCATTTCACAAAATTTTTACGCTCGAATTTAGGTAAAAAGCGGTAACCTCTTGTGTGTGTGCATAGCAATGACACACGCAGAGTGAGCACGGGTTTAAATAATTTTGATGCGCTATAATCGTAAATACTTTGGTTAGAGTTAAATGAAATCAAAAAGATGTTTAATTTTTTTTACTTGTAGTTCTAAAGTTTTCTAGACTGATAAAAACAAACACGCAGTTACGTTAAATTTATATAACTATTAACATAGACATTTAACAATATATGTCTTATGTTGAATACGATAATTCTCGGATACGATAGATTTTAATATTTAAGTTTAACGAAAAATGTGAACAATATAAATGTAATATTTTATTATAAAAATAAAAATAACATAAAATGAGTAAATTCATAAATTAAATAAGTATTAAAACGTTGTGGCAGGAGTATAATGATGCGATCACGATAAGATAACTCGAAAATCGGAATGGGAAAAAATTACTCGACGGGCTTAATTACTTCGTTTGTGCGTCGAAATTTATAGTACATTAGGGTAATCTTAAAAATTGTATAATGTTTAATTAAATGAGAGAAATTATTAAAAAGCTATTCGATTCCATTCTTAAACAACTTTATATATAATATTTTAAGAATATTATTATATTCTTAAACAACCTAGTTAACTATTTATTAGATTTTAGCCCTTTTTTATCTCTTTACACCAAAAAAAAACGAAAAAATGCGAAATTAAACGTAATAATTCGTTTGAATGTTTCTTTTTCTAAGAAGTCTTATTAAAAATCAAAAATCTGATCTAATAAATATGGCCACGGAAATATATATCAGATGCAATTTTTTTGGCAATATTAATCACCGTTAATAATAGAAATAGGAGGAGAGAGAAGTTCAAAATATTATCTTACGGTAAATTGGGCGTCCAAAATCTTAGAAATGCGCGTAAATATGTGAAATGGTTCTTAACCAAATTCAAAATAATCTTTTAATGTTTTTTTTTATAGAAAACAAACCGATTTCAAATTATTACAAATCATTAAATTATTTACAGCCACGGTAGCTCTTTAACCGACTTTAAAACGGAGGAGGTTCTCAATTCGCTTGTATATTTTGTGTTGTTACCTCAGAACTTCGTCATTTATTAGCCGATTTCAATTTATTTATTTTTTGTTGGATATTTTGTACCTATAAACGCATTAGAAACATTCGCAAGTCTCATTTAATTTTAAATGTCATTCAACCTTGGGTTACGGAAATATACGGATAATTGATATATGTAGATTCAAGTCCTGTTTGGGTTGGATTTGTAACGAAACGTACCGTGGCCATAAATTACTTATAAATAAAATTATATATGGTGGAACTCGGTGTGGTTCTGTTAACAAAATTGAAAGATTATCCCCGGATGAGTTTTTTTTACTGACAATTATTAATTAAATATTTAAATTTAGTTTCTTGCTTACTCCAGAAGGACAAAGCTATGACACAAAAAAAACATTACAGACGTATACAAAATTTTAGTTTTGAAATTATTAATTGAATTGAAACTATTATAAATTAGAACAAAGCTTTGTAGCAAAATGATAATTGAGACAATTTTGTTAAATTAAAATTTATATTTAGTTTATGACTATTTAATGTTGACCAATAATATTATAAATGTAATTCTATAAATACTTTACAAATAACCAAAGTAATATTTATAATTTTTAAGTTCAAATAAACTTACCTACTCTTTAACACGCTGGAACTTTATGGAATGTTATTGTACTGAAAATTCCCTATTATATACCTTGACCTACAAATAATTGCTATTGTGATTCATCTAAAAACGGTTGATTGAAATGAATCACACACAATAAATATGTCTGAGTATACGAAGACTGTTTTATCAACGCCGGGGTTTTGCAAGATGATGTTGTTTCTATCTACTATGGAGTAGTAGTTAGAAAACAACGTTACTGTAAAACGGGAATTACATTTATACAACTTACACAACA
The DNA here is from genome assembly GCA_018246295.1 of Papilio alexanor hazarajatica. Lineage (NCBI taxonomy): Eukaryota > Metazoa > Arthropoda > Insecta > Lepidoptera > Papilionidae > Papilio > Papilio alexanor. The sequence continues at coordinate 23,038 of DWLR01000192.1, read as the reverse complement.
TATTATAGTGAACAACGATGGGGAATTTATGTACAATAGTGTAATTGTACTGATGATGATTTTGTAAGTAACTGTACTTAACATGCAGATTGTATTCCATTTTGATTAACCGCGCCTAATGTTACAATGTTAATAAAATACAATGGTCAAATAAATAAATAGCCGGGTTTAACAGAGATTTCAACACTCATACGATTCGTAAAGAAAGGCGGTGTAAGGAGTATCCGTGAGCAACAAGCAGGTATGGGAGTGTATGTACGTAAAAGACGCGAGAGAGGTGTCGCGAAAAATGGAAATACGTAATGTCTGCCTACCCCCTGGGTAACGGGCGTGAGTGTTATTTTTAAGAGTTATGTACTTTTCACTGAAATTATTAGTTCCCGAATGAATGTATAAAAGTATGTAAATTAAATTGCGAATCCTAAGCTACACGGGAAACCGGTGCGTGACTTGAGGGCAGGTCTAATCCTCCGCCTCTATAATATACATATAGTCCTTATCATGTATGGATATCATATTGAAGTTGTACTGTCGTAATTAGTTTTTCTTATAAGAATAAAAAAGAACGGAGTATTCTGCTCAGAATTTTTATTTTTTATTTCTCCTATAATAGACAAGTTAACTTAGTATAATTGACTATAATAGGATTTGAGAAATAAAGCAAATAATAATATTAGTACAAGTAATTATATGTATTATGTACTCTACACCACCAATATTGCATTGCATGCACAAGTACTTTCTTACTATGTTTAATAAAAATGTTTATCTTTATTTAATGTCTTTCTTATACTTTGTTTCGCTTGTCATTTACTTTAATTTTGTACAGAAAGATGTGGCCGTTGCATGAGTGGGCTAATTCGAGAAGGGCTAGTGTGTCCTTACAAAATACCGGCGTCAAGAAGATTCATAGTTCTACTTTTGTTTGATGAGTAAGGTGCCTAAAGTGTCACCTCCTTCCAATCTCTTTATTCTCTCTTTTTCTTTATTGTCCTTTCCTTCATCTTTCCCAAAAAAAAAAATGGTAATGTAGTCGTACTGGTCTTGTTGTTGCAGATATTGATGCAGCAGCAGTGTTTTGATAGTCGTTGTTCTTTTCATATCATCGATTAGAATAAAAAGATTGTTTTTTTTTATTATATTTTTGTAAAAACTTAGTAAAACTTCTGTCGGCAGGTTAAGTGTTCACTTTTACGACATGTTGATGTTAATAATATTTTATAAATTTCATTATAAATTGAACTATATGAAATTTACAATGCTCAGAATCGCAATAGACTGCATGTCGTCTGTAGGCTAAATACATTTCGTATTGGCTGCATAAAATTTAGGTATATTATATTTAAAAAAAAATAATGAAATTGATTAGCTGACTTTAAATTTAAATGTCATTCAGTAATAACATCTTATCATATTTGGTAATTTTTAGGCAAGTAAATTTTCTGCGATTTATCTTAATAAAAGTTTAAAAATGAATTAAAAAATACTTTTATAACAAGCCCAAAGTTTTGCGATGGGGAAATGGTAAGTAGGCAATGAACATCTTTGCTGGAATTAAAACAAAAAGTTATTCACATTTACAACTATCCTAGATTTAAGTTAACCGTGGTACATTCCAGTCCTACGGATATTAAATGGGTATATTGTAATAAATATCTGTTACAGTGTCACTGTTTACTTTTTTGCAGATTAAAAACAAGGCATTATTTTTAATAACCAGACTTTTGCCTACACCAACATATTGGGCATTAGTCAAACAATCGTATAAGTGCATAAGTTATAATACAGGATCAGTACCTTCCCCATGCAAAACAAAATGCATCAACAGTTCATATTTAGTCCAACAAAAGTTTCCATTAAATTTCGGCCAGTTAGACACAAACAGAAAAAACAAATCGAACCTGTTACAACAGTCGAAATTTTCACTGGATTTACTTAAAGCCCTGCCTAAAACTTTTACGGTTGCTCAAAAAGATCCGAATAAAAGAAAAAAACGGGTACCTAAATTGATATTACTCCAAAATCCTTTTAGATGGTTGATGACAAAAATCGATTTTAGTGTGTTGAGAAGTGTATGGGACCCGACATTCACCGAGAAGGAATTTAAATATGGTACAAAACAGGTATGTGTTTTTATTTGCATACAAATAATGTAATACAAATAAGTATTCAAACCGATAACTTTCATTGCTTACGGATGTTCATTTGATGCGATCCTGACATCTCTCGGCACACGTAATTTGATATGATGTAATATTCAGGCAATATCTCGAGTTACTCAAGTAATAAGTGACGGCAAATACGAGGATCTCAATGGTCTCCTTACAAAACCGGCTCGTTTAAGTCTTCTCAGAGAACTAGAGCGCAACTGGAACAATCGGCACCGCGCCTTGTTGGCACTCAAACACGAAGACATTCAAATATCTTCGCCAAGGAAAGTGTACTTCATACGTATTGCCGGTAAGTGTTCAGGTATCAGATATTAATATATCACGGTGGCTTTTACGTAGTTAAGGTTTTTGTATTCACACATTCACTACACTATTAGATAAAAATGTTTATTGGCATATAAAAAATCAATGACAAAATTTGCAACTATTTTTCCTTCATTCTCTTTGAAGAGAGATTTGAATTGGGCCACGCAACCAGCCTGCCACTGTTTATCACCATTTTTTTTACTTGTTTCCAGATAAAAAGTTTTGTGATGTCGACATGTCATTCTTGGCGCTTAAATGGGCACCGATAAACGCCGTGGATGCGTTGATTTTTACGGAGATCTTTGCGAGATTTCACCGTGAATACACACCGCACTGTATTCCGGAGTGGACCATAGCTTACTTTAAAGTAACACGCTTCGAAGTTTTGCGGCGATAGCTAGATACTAAATTTAAAGTAAATAATAAACAAACCTTTTTTATTAACCATACTTCATCTAGCTCGTAACAATTAACAATAAAAAAGTAACTTTTTGAACATAATATGGTGATTATATATCTAATAAAAGTTTGTAAGGATCTTCGAGATATTTTTTCAAGACATTTGAGAAACGCGCCATCGTAACGCCGTCCACCACTCGGTGGTCAGCTGACCAACTCACTGTCAGTATGTGAGCTTTAGTAACTTCGCCCTCGGAATTAAATCTGGGTAATACCTGCAAAAACATATACGACTGAACATCTTATTAAATGTGGGTAGTAACTATAAAAACATGTAAAATTTAACAGCTTATATTAAAATTAAATTTTCGTACCTGCAAAAACATGTATAAATGTACATCGTTTGATATCATCAAATTAAAAATACATTGTTAAGTAACATCTTATAAGAACTGCACAATTTAACGTGATTGAAATAAAATTTGGGATTACCAGTATTAACATGCATAATTAAACATATATTGTTAAGAAGATGTATTTTACGAAGTAAAATACCTATAAGTTTAAAATTGTAACACAGTTTTGGTACCTGTATTTTCCCGAGGGCTCCGATGGAAACCTGTGGAGGAACGATCACTGGTTTTGTGTATGTTCCACCGACCTGTAACGAAAAATAAATGTAATTGAAGACTAATTTAGAGAAATGAAAAATACAATTTTATAGACTTTTCATTATAATTTTTTTTATGTAAATAAAAAAAATCGCTCGCAACGTGCCTTTTACTCCAAGAGCTATGCTATAATGATTTTAGGGTTACTTTATACTCCCCGACAAAACTTTAGAACTCTACATACTTTTCATTACAACTCCTAATGAAAAGAAATTTTTAACTTTTACTTTCTATGTATAAAAACGGTGAGTCAAGATAGTTATACAAATATGAGAAAGAGACAGCATTGTTTAAGATTAGGCTCCGCGTAACATCTTGTCGTCCGGACGACGCGACAAAACTATAGCACACTTTTAGTATGCGATTGTTTAGACAACGATTGATACGTTTTGATTTTGTTTTCTAAATACCATACGTATTTTCAAGCATTACCTAATTAAAATTTCAGATTATTTTTTCATGATACCTCGTGGATAAAAAAAACTTAGTGAAGGTGAAATAAATACAATTAATAATCTAAAAAAACAAAACTGTAATGTGACACAAATCGCAAATATAATAGATAGATCTAGAAAAGTCATTTCGAATTATTTAAAAGATCCAGAAAATTACACTGAAAAAATCCAGGAGGTTGGCCAAGGGCCATAAGTGATAGAGAAAGACAAGCAATTTTGCGAGTTGCTTCAAATTCGACATTAACAGCGCGTCCAATCGCTTCTGCTGCTGGCGTAAAAATTAATGTAAGAAATGTTCTACGTCTTCTACGTGATGTTAAGCATTTAAGCAGGAACAAAATAATAAAGAAACCACCTTTAAGTGAAAAACATAAGAAAGTGCGTTTACTCTTTCTGAAGACCATATAGCATGGGGTAAAAAGTGGCTTCTAGTAATATTTTCGGATGAAAAGAAGTTTAATTTGTTGAAAACTATTTTTCACAACGTATTATCGAAGTTTTAACATGACCAGCGCGCTCCTCCGATTTGAATATTATTGAAATTTGGTGGGGCAAACACGCACGTGTACTTAAAACTTAATAGAACAATGTTGAACAATTAAAAATACTTTCTAAGATAGTGGAACAAATTAGATCAAAATTATATTAAAAATCTATATGAAACGCTGCCCAAGAGACTGATTGAAGTAAAAAATAGAGGAGAATATACCTCTTACTGAAATAAAATTAGAAATATGAACTACTAGTTTTTCGTTTTTTTACCTGACTGTGCTATAGATTTGTCGCGTCATTCGGACGGCAGGATTTTATGCTGAGCCTATACGTAAACAAAAACTGTCTATTTCTAATATATGTGTCACTATCATGACTCACTGTCTTTACACGTAGAATATTAAAGCTAAAAATTTATTTTTATTAGGAGTTGTAATGCAAAATATGTAGTGTGCCAAAGTTTTGTCGCGTCATTCGGACGGCAGGATTTTATGCTGAGCCTATACGTAGACAAAAGCTATATATTTCTACTATATGTGTCACTACCATGACTCACTGTCTTTACACGTAGCAGAATATTAAAGCTAAAAATTTATTTTTATTAGGAGTTGTAATGCAAAATATGTAGTGTGCCAAAGTTTTGTCGCGGAGTGTATGTATGTATGTCAATTGTATTTACGATAAAAATTACTCACAATTCCTATATTAGATAAGGTCAAAGTTCCTCCAGATAAATCATTTAATCCGAGTTGACCTTTTATACCTTTTTCTTGTAAAATATTAAGTTCTCGTGCTATATCAAGAATAGTTTTGTGTTGTACGTTCTGAAATTAAAGTACGATATGATGTAAAGGTTATAGTAATAAAAATGTACAGAATGCTACAGTAGTAACTAAACGTACTTTAATAACTGGGACCACTAATCCATTAGGCGTGTCCATTGCAATGCCAATGTTATGATTTGCTTTGTAAACGAGATTTTCGCACGCGGCGTCTAGGCTGCTGTTTAGAACTGGATAAGCAGTAAGAGCTAACGATGAGGCTTTGATAATAATTGGCATGTAGGTTAATTTGACTCCTCTCTCTTGAGCTATGACTTTCAAACTTTCCCTCGATTCTACCAACTTCGTAACATCGTATTCGTCACTGAGTCCAAAGTGAGGAATTTTCTGCAATAGTTAAAAAAGTGTTATAAAATCATTTACTTAGAGGAGAATGTTATTGAAGTAAACATTTTTCATCTAACCATTGCTTCGGTCATTGATTTAACCATAGCTTTAGTGAAACCAGTGATTGGTACTGTTTTATCTTCTAAGATTTCTTCGATTTTTGCTCGACCAATAGACATTGGTATTGGCTTTGCTTCTATGGAAAGACTAGTAGGAATTTCATTAGATTTATCCGCTGACATATTAAGATGTGCTAAAACGTCTTCCTTGAGTATTCTTCCGTTTCTTCCACTTGGGTTAACGTTGCCTAAGTTTACCTGAAAACAGTTCTATTTAATAACTTTGTTAGACTATATAATAGAAATTTTTTAATTGCAGTTTTTATTCACTTTAAATTGAGCCGCAATTCTTCTTACAGCCGGTGTAGTAAGTACTTTGACTTTTTCACTTGTGTGACTTTGTGTTTTGGGGACTTCGTCCTTTGTTTCCGTATCTGAATCTGATGACGATTCTGTAAAATAGATAATTTTAATTTAATTACTGTACGTTCTCGACGAGATGACAGGTTATTCTCACATTACCTTATAACATTAGCTATCCATATTATACAATTTCATTTCACTTCAAGAAATTATAAAATAGTATAATGGCCGCCTTCTTATAGTAACGTTGTTTACAAAATTTAGTTCTTGATTTCGAACAGCGTATATTATTTTTGAAATAATTACCGTCATCAGCTACAGAGTCCACTTCAATATCAACAAGGGGTTGTCCGACCAACGCCGTCTGATCGACTTCATGGTAAATTTTGGTGATGACGCCATCGTACCGACTGGTGATCGTTACTGCTGCCTTGTCGCTCTGCACTTCGCAGATGTTGTCAAACTGTTGCACTTTGTCACCAACTTTGATGAACCTAAAATACAAAACACAACTACTTATTGGATTGTATACGCGACCTAGATAATTTTAAATCTATAAGTAAATTAAGAGTTGTTATTTCACTCTTTCCGTATGAATATGTCAACGAATCACTGTATTTTATTCATAGTAAATCACGCTGTTTTTCCCTCATAACAACCAATTCACTTCTAAATTAGATGAATTATTGGAAATTTAGTAACAAATTCTTATTACGTAGTGCAATTCTCTATAATGGAACCACTTCTAAACAAACAAAGATAACATCAAATTCTTTAGTTCAACAATGACGTTTGCGTAGATAACAGGCAGAAAGAAAGAATTTTCGTAATACCCTAGCTTAATATGTGTAAAAATAAAAATGAAACCCAGAAATGAATGCTCATTTTTAAAACATAATTTCGTCTTTATGTCTAGATGTGATATTTTAAATGAAATGACTTAATGACAAACAAAACGTTATCTAGCTATTTGCAGGGGTCGGAATAGATAAGGCACGAAAGTGATAAAAGATTTGGTTCGGCCATGCTACGTGTTACAACTAACTGATAATCAAAACTATTTCATATGTAAGACATATATCCGACATTAATAGTAAGTTAAAGTGTTCAAAATGTAGAATTTTGTGCATAATTTTTTATGAACGACAATGAACTCCATTACTAATGAGCGAGGTTATTTGTTTGTTCGCTGAGCATTATGCACGTTTGTATTAATGAATAACTACAATGATTGATTTTTGTGTGATGGTTCTTATATTAAAAATGTATGTGGGGTTCAGTGTATCGAAGGATTATATCGCAAATGCTTGATTAGGTTTTAACTCAACTCAAAATTTTTGAACTTATAAATTTGTTTGAATACAAATTCAGTTTTGTCATTGCCTCTTATCCGATTTGGAACTGAAGTTGATTGGATTTTTCGTGCTTACCCCAGCAGTAAAAGTCAAATAATTAAACTTAATTTAAATGCATTCGTAACTCTTGTAATTATGTATTGTATTATTGACGGACCGGTTGGTGCGGTTGGAAGATGCTTGCCTTTCACGCCGCAGGTCGTGGGTTCGATTGCTTCCAAGGACAAGCATTTGTGTACATGAACATGTCTGTCTTGAGTCTGAGTATAAATATCTATATAAGTATGTATTAAGAAAATAAAAGTAGTAATATGTAATGTATCAGTTATCTGGTTACAAGCTTAGTTTGAGATCAGATGGCCATGTGTGAATAATGTCCCAGAATGTTATTATTATTATTGCGGATATTGGCGGGCAGTGTTGGTCACATAATAACAGTTTACCCGATTATTACATTCTGCCAAACAATATACAAAATACAAATACAATTTTTGTATAGAGATTTTTGAATGATCTTCTAACCTAACCTTGGAATAACTTTCACAATATTACCATTCTTTGATTACCACTTCTCGTATGCCCTCGCCGATGTCTGATAATTTGAATGCGACGCTTTTATTCCACACTTTTGTCGTGTGGTAGTATCTACAATTTACTCTATTATCTTCAATGGAATGCAGATGTAAGCCGCCACAATAACGTACCGGGTGAGATCTTTTCTGTAATTAGAAAGAAAATTTGTAAAATTTTAGCATATGGATAAAAGTATATTTCAATAGTACATTTCACATCATATTTTTGATAAAAGGTTAGGCTAATATTGAATGAATTTGAATTTTGGCCGACTAATAGAAGAGTAATGTTTTTCGCAGGTATGTATGTATGTCCGTTACATTGTGATTTCGTTCCGGCTTGTCCAATTTTGAAGAGTGTTGTTCGATTTGTGTTCTTCACCATAATGATATAGTGGTGCAGCCAGTTTGACTCATTGGTTTATTAAATTAATAACTAGTTAAGAGAAAGGCATTTTTCATCTGTTCAACTTTTTTCGCCTTTGCTTTGATGACAGAAATGGTTAATGCAATAAAAATATTCTAACGATTTTGTATCTCTTTTTTATCAATTTTAATAGGTAATTTCCACAGACTTTAAAAGAAATATATAATTGTTTAAACATAAGAAATAATTTTTATTGTTGTAACGTTACAATAGCGTAATGTATTATAATAGAACTGTTTTGACGATACGCGACGAAAAAAACCGAAAAAAATGGATAAGTATATAAAATGAAATAATTGATAAACTTCTTAAGTTAAAATTTTACTATTTTTACGGATTTGTCGCGTTTCATTAATACATATTTTAATTCCCGACGTCAATCGATCGATTGTACATTCGATATCTACGAATAACGTCGACCGCATGAACTAACTGATTGATGACAGATGAAATAACATAGCAATGTTAATTTTACAATAACTTGATGCCTGGAAAGCCAAATGTTATCAAATTTTAGTGTGTAGTTAATTAATATAAAATAATTTCATTAGATCACACGTTATTTAAACAGTGTTCAAATGTTTTTTACTTTAGTAGCTTTTTAAAAATCTAAAAACATTCTATAAGCTAAATGTCAAGGATTTTTTTTTATCACTAATTCAATCAGTTCACCAGTTCGCCTGGTCCTGTATTTTCTTTTTATATTACAATAACTTTATTAGTAGGCACGATAATATCGCGCGATAATGTAATTTATTATTTGCTCATGATAACTTTTGAGTTTGTTTTCTGCGTGGTATCTTGCTAATGTAAATTAAACGGAGTGAGATGGTAGACACTGGGCTAGTAAAAAGCGAGGGCGAGCGTTGGATATTTGTAGTAATAATGTTGTGCCTGCCCATGTCTTATAACCGGCTTTGACTACTTCCCATACCGGTTGACAAAATAATTATGGAGCAGAATATATTGATTTCATTTATTGAGTGGATTCATATTGTCAAATTTCATTTTAAGTAAAATTTCTTCTGTCGAATAAAACTAGCTATTATATTAAGATTGCAAATAATTTTATGTAGGTGTCAAAATACGATGATAATTTCAAAGTTACCAATGACGAAGCACTTACACTTTGCACAAACAGACACACTTTTCTACATTTTTTCACGTTTTTTAAATTAAAAAAAAAGTTTCTCATAACAAATGCCATGGCGTTAAACTTTAAAGTAAGGGAATGGATAAACTTAAAGCAATATCAACACGTCTGGTTCTCGCATGACGCGGCTATTCCAGTTTGCCGCGCGAGCGTACTGCCACCGCTTGCTTTCGGCATCGAAATTATCAACGCCTTTGGCATTGATTTACATTTCAAACGATTATAAAGTTACATATTTCAATGTTTTCAATCGTCGCTTGTATTTCAAATAGAGGTCAACGCTCAACTGAACCACAATTATAAATATATATTTTTTTAAAATATAAATGCAGGACATTCATCTAATGATAAGTTGTTATATTTTGGCATTACCAATGCTGTATATAAAAACAGCACACAGGCACAGAAAAAGGAAGGACAAAGTCGTGGCTAGTTCTCTTTTTCTATTCTATTTTTCTTATCTCGCGCTCTAGGCACTTGCATATATGGCCTTAGGAATATTCGCCTCTGTACCACAGGTAAAACAATGAAAGATATGAAAATGACAATAATTGATAATTTTATTATCATAATTTTATATTTGATGACTACTTATTAATGTGATTTGTCAATATTCTAATGCTGTCTTTTAAATTGATATTGTATTGAAAAAAAAATGAGTAATATTTTCTCAGATACAAAGTAAATTTCATCCAAAACTGTAAGTGTATATATTTTGTAGAAATTCCTACAATTTCTCGCCTATAGTTTCATTTCCTATTGCATAACTCTGTACGAGATAAAAAAAGGAAATTATTGTAGAGTCCAAAATCAAAAGAAAATGTTTTTTTATAATTATAAGAACATGATTTTTTATTACATACTTTAATAAAAAAACATGGCTTATCTTGGTAACAAAAGATAAGAAAAAACTATAAGCTATCAAAGGAAATAAAGTCATAAAGGTTTCATCAAGAAACTTGTTTATTTTTTGCCAAAATAAACTTCAGAAATAAATGTAGATATATGACGTATGACGTAAACTAGCACAGAAAAGCATTGACGTAAACTAGCACAGATTGTTGAAATACATTTATGTGATTGTTCAATTGTGATGTTATTATCTCCTCGAAGCAGTTAAAGGTTACGAGTTTTATCTTATAGTTCAAAGCAATATTTACTTGGCTACAGTCTAAGTCATATAAAATGTAGGTGTAACAGATACTCGAAAATATTGAACGTATATCCAATTTTTTTCTGAAAGTTGTTCCATCTCACATTTTAATATTGTTGATAACCAGCAACCTTCCCCGGCTTCGCCCGGTTAGATTTTCTTGCGAATATAAAAAAAAAACCACTAGGTTAATCACTAATAGAACCTTCTCGTGGTCATTTTTTTTAAATTGGATCAGTAGTTTTTCTTAGTAATTGAGGGACAAACATCTTTATGATATTAGTATATAATAGAGAAATTCTCAACATTATGAATAGAATTGTTATGATTATAAATGTTAAAAGGCATTAAAATTATAGTTAAAATATATTTTTTACCTACTATTATTATCATCTGGCAATAAAATACTTATATTAGGTTAATAATGTGTTGTATTTTAGTCTTCAGTGGCTTGACTTTAGATCGCTTTCAAACACCTTATTGATTTTTCTAATTTCGTTGATACCTATTTTTTCTTCAGTAACCAAAGATAATGTTTCTGCAACTCTATTGCGTTTAGTTTAGGTCTTGGCTCTACTGATGATTGATCCTGAGGCTTTAATGTATTACTTTACTTGTGGGGGGAGGGAGTCTACGGGCGCTCAAGCTCCCTCCGAATTCTTCGCATCATCAGAGTTCTTTCGTAACAAATTTTAAAGTGTTCTTGATAAAAAATAAGCCAGCGTTACCTTGTTTTGATGAAAACTATGTAAAAAATAGTTTGGTTTTTAGTTTCTACTTGCTAAACCTACACTCAGGATGGTCGAGCCCCTGTTTTCAAATTCTTCCTTATGCTTCAAAAAGTTGATCGAAAGAACCAGTAATTATTAATAACAGAAATAACATTTGATTTTGAGCTCTTAATGGTTTGATTAGTGCTACGGGATTTAAAAGGTAAGTAATGTGCGGGGATCATAAAGAAAACAATAATAAGCAATTGTTTTTATTAAAGACATAATAAACATGTTAATAAAGTGAATAAATACAATAATGTATAATCGATAACGGTAATGTTATGTACGACAAAACACAGAGCAACTCATGAGACTCCGGTGTTTATCAGATCTCGAGTAAGTACATGACACAACGACTTCTACACTAGCAGCTAGTGCATATCACAGAGATGTTCTGTTCAGTTTCGTTCATACAAATTACTACCTGGACTGTTCATGTAGTGCTGTTTCGTGGATTGAAAGATAGAAGACAGATTTGTGCTTCATTACTTAATTATAGCATACATTTATCACCATTTATAGTAGAAGACATCTAAGTAGAACCATATGACAGTTACTGCGCATGTGCAGTTCAATGAAAAAATCTTTCAATAAGTTCACCAGCAAAATGGCACGTTGTAGTTCCCTTCGACCCTTCGACTGTATTTTCAGTGACAAGCGACTTCGTCACTTCGTGGAGAAAATTGAGTTCTGCGCAGGTTCTATTTTCGTGTTTCGACCTATACAAAAGTTGTGTTCGAAAATCAAAAGAACGAATGTAAACTTTCGTATCACTGGATTGATGTTATATAACAAGTATTGTATTTAGCATTCGGTTACAATTTATAGTGTTCTATTAGTCGTTTATGGGATAGAATCATGGAATACATGTATCCAAAAACAAGTCTACAATACAACATATATGTCGATAACAAAAGTTGCAGTACGTCGCTATTGCTATGCGTTTCACAACAGGCTAATCAGTGGCGAACATAATTATCGCTTAGTTTGGGTCCGTAACATATGCCTAGTATAAACAATGTACAACATTTTTACGCGGTTTTACTTATCAAACAATTGGAGTTAACGAGAAACTATAGTATTTTATAATTTGGGATATTTTATAACATTCATTAGACATAAGACGAAACAGAAGAAAAAACTGTTATCTACTTTTAACCGCACTAATTTACATTTGTACTAAGTTATTTGGATTTGCTTAGTGCGTGTGTTCCTCAACCAAAGATGCATTGGATAGTAATTAGAGATTTTACTCTTTTTAATACATCTGCATATTATAAATTCATGTTACAATGAATGCAATAGAACAAAACGTTGAACCTAAAACATCATTAGGCATATTATCACTGCTAAGTGCATTTAAAAATATACTATTAACATTGGAAACATGTAAAAAGCGTCAAAATAAAATAGGAGAATAAGAAATGAAAATATATAAAACAAACATGTCATAGTACAACAATATTTCATTTACGAAATATAGCATACAAATACAAATAAGTCGTAATAAGTCATTCACCGCAAAGTGTCATCAGTTGCATTTTAACAAATATTTTCCATTAGTATAATAAATAACTGCAATGTACATATATTAACAATAATTTACTGAGATTATTTTACTAAAGTTATTGGAAGAATAAGATGTTAAGAAATCACAACACGTCTTGGATTATATAAGAGTTAACTTATAATTGAGGAAGACAAGTTCAAAATAACAATGGAAACGAAGATTGGCAACACTTTCGATAGCGACAAGCAAAATTGTGTATGAACAAATATATATATTTTTAACATCATTATATACCGTATCATTCTCTTGTTTTATATATATATATAATTCTAAATTTAAAAAAAAATCATCAAATAGCGTCGATAACTTTAGATGTCATTGGTTAAAAATATAATTAGAATCCAAGAAAACAAAACACTCATGTACGAGCTGTATTGACACAGTTAACTTGCCCTGTTTATTGTTTTTTTTATTAACTTGCCCTGTTTATTGTTTTTTTATATAACTTCCCTAGTTTGCTAGTAAATAAATACGCATTTTGTAATTATCCGTGTAGATTTCATTACTTAAACACTTCAAGTATTCCGCTATACTTTAAGCATATTTAAAAAATGTATAAACACCTTATACGTTATGATCTCAGTTTTCTGACAATATTAGATTATTTATATACATTGTTGTCATCAAATGTTAAAAAGTTCGAAAATAAAGAAGTTTCGAATTCGATTATTGTAAATTATTGCCAAAAAAACTGAGATCACAGCATGTTTTCGCGTTAATGTTTCGACAACGCGAAATCACGGTAAGCCATAGGCATAGATTTTCATAGTGTAGATTCCTTGTCCATCTCTTTATTTTCTTTTACATTTACACGCTGGATTTTATATCCTTTAACTCACGTTATACGTTCCCCTTACTCGTATTTTTAAGTCGTTACTTATCCGGATCTTATAAAACCATATATGAAAAAAGTACATGATTCAAAAAGCTTTCGAATATTTTTTTTGTACACAACAACTTCGCGCGTCTAACATTTAGAATTTGTGTACCAAAAATTTGATAATTATAAATGTAATGTTTATTTCTTTCAACTCATTGAAAGAAATAAAATTTATTATTTCATTCTTAACAATTTACCTAGTATTTCGAATCTAGGTGTTTAGTTATCAAAATTTCACTAGCCTTTCCAATGTTTAAATATACCATAAGAGCAAGGCATAAACTTTTATATATTCAAAAATCTGTTAACTTTTAGAGATGTAGCCAGCCTTTACGCAATCGATAAACCGTAAAAAGTTTACAAATTGTTCTCGTGTTGTAAAGTTTATCACAACACCGCATTCTTCATTTTAAATTTCACCGGTAATAAGTAAAGAAAATGTACGTTAGTATAAATTGTGCCATTATTAATTAATGTATTCGGAGATGATGATGAGAATCGCATTACCGCATATAAACAGACGAGGAACGATATGTATTGTGCGGATAATAAAAAAGAATATACAAAAATGTTAAAAAGATGATTAAACTTAACTCACAAACGAGTTGCCTTTCCGAACGAGCTTGGGTGGTTATAACCACTCGGTGTATGTCCTCAGTTTACGAGTCAAGCATCAAATGTCGTAACGAGCGTTCGCGAGGCTAACATTAATACGGGCACTATTTGCCCGTCTAATCTGACACGACACAGTAATAAAGCGACAACAACAACTAAACACCGACGTAAATTATTTTTTATTATTTTATAGGTGTGATGACATCTAGATATAATTCCTAATCACCTCCAAGTTACACAATGACTTTAAGTTAGATACTAGAAGCGGAGATTGTACGAATTGTTCATTGGATCCAAAACGATTTTGTGTATATGTATGTTAATGTCAATGTGCGTTCATGAATCTTATTTAAAATTGTGCCTTAGTAAATCGTTTCACATAAACTAAGACATGAGAGTAAAATCTGTACAATCATTGCTGATTTTTTTTAATAAATCTGGAATTTATGAATTGTAATTCAAAATTTTAAAACTGTTTAGTTTCTCGGTTATATCGTTCAGGCAATTTTGATCGTTGTGATTATAACGTTAGTAAAAAATTGTGTTTAAACTTTTTCTCTCATTACAACGCATAATTGGTCAACTATAAATACATAAGACATAGCATTCGTTGTAATGTATTGCTCATGTAATATGTTTTCGAATTAAAAGTTATAGTTAAGAATTAGCTTCATTTTGAAATGAAACTCAATCAAACCAAAAAGTGGCTGATAATCTTATGCCATTATAATTTAGGCCTCAACAGTAAGTATACATTAATTCAACATGAAATAAAAAAATAAAAAAAAAACTGTTGCAATTTTTCCGGTGCCGACACATCGTGTATTATACATGTTAATAAAGCATTGATTATGACTAAGGCAGTAACATAGTTACTATATAACACTTATTGACAGTAGTAACAAATTAAGTGATCGCTTGTATTACGATTTTAGAATAAGGAACACGAAAATAGATATAATTTTAATGATCAACGTACTGAACATGAATTCTTGCAGTAACTTTTAAGATTTTATCACGAGTTTAACACATTAAATATACAAGTGCCAACTAATAAACAATTACATTATAACATTACAATACTTTAGAATCTCGTATTTGATCTTCGTATTTGTGTCGCAAATACCAAGGAAATTAAGTCACGATTGTGTACAATCTACTCGTGATCGTATTTAGATTTCTCTCTCGATCGCTCATATCAATAACGTTCAGTTCTATGTCGATTCGATCGTTATATTATATAGAGCTATACAACGCTTGAGCGGTTTTATTTTCAATGCAACATACGATAAAAAATACATTTTATTCTAGCTATGTAAATCTACTTCTCACACAATAATTACATTTTACATAATTATATTATTCTGAAAATTTAACAAGTTTAGCAGTCTGTATCACTTCACATCGACGACGTGTCTCTGCCACTTCACAGTGAATTGTCCGAGTCGCGATCATTCGACACTATTCGAGCGAACGTAAGCTACATATTACACGTGTATACTGTTCTATTAGGAAGCTCTTTTTTTAAACAGGCAATATAAAATTATTATTTTCTTATAGCATTTAGTTTTCACTAGTCTCATGTTAGTATTTTTCTTATCGGCTCATTTTATTGTACTTGCATTTAAAAGTCTGTCATGTGTGGCGGTGTGGTTCGCTCGAATATGGGTAGATGTCAGGGGGAGAGTATGGATGTGGGTGTATCGGTGTGTGGGGCGTAGGGGGTGTGCAGTGCGTGCGGGGTGTGCGACGACGACGGTTGGGTGGCGACGAGCGGCACCAGCTCGGGCTGGAGCCGCGGCCCGCGTCACACGGCCGGCTCCGCCGCACTCGGCGTCTCTGCGAACTTAACCTCGCGCCGGCGGCCCGATGGCGGCTGCAGGCTGGCCGATGACGCCTGCGCTAGCAGTCGTGGCGGCAGCACCGCGCGGCCGAAAGGTGACTGCCGCAAAAACTGTCGCGCCACTACCGGCTGCCAATACGAGCTCCCTGAAACATTTTGTACAGAATCATGTATATAAAACTGCAATAAAGCTGCACAAATCCTAGTAATTAGTGATGATGATTTTTTTTATAGAGCAGGTCACCTGATGTTAAGTGACTGCTACCCAAAGGCATCTGCAACATGAGGCATCTGCTAATGTTGAGATGAGATGTTGCAGATGCGTTATCTACCTTTAAAGGATAGAGGAGAGGATAAACAATTCCCTACCTTCACATCCACTTCTCATTATCCTCCTTTCCTTATCAGAGAAAGATGGGAAGGGGAGAGAGGACGAGAATTAGGCTTTAGAATCACTCATCGAACGCAAAAAACACAAAGAGAAATGCAAAAAAAAATTGTTACATTCTAGGAGAGTACCTTTGGGCGCGGTTGTCCTCGCTCTCCATGCGAGGCTGCGCAGGCGGCCTCGGGCGCCTTCGTGCACGGCGTCTACGCTCGCTGACCGCGTGAGGTGCGAGGGCACGCCGTCGCTTTCTCCCACACCCGCGATACCCAGGCCCTCGCTCACTGAGTACAATTTGTGGGTGATATCTTTTCCTATAACAGAATATATAAGATGGTTGTTTCATACGTTCAACAGACAAACGCTGAATCACTTTATTTAAATCAGTTCGTGGTGCGCGCAGCATGGAATCATAACTAACAGAACTTGATCAAAAATGTTTTTGATTAAATTTCTTCTGTAAATCAGTAACTTAGCAAAAATTTTGAGAAATTTCCAAAATATAGTACATAAAAGTTTCATGGTACGAGAAAATAATACTTTTACGCCAGTATCTTGGTTTAAAAAAAAATGAAATAATCCCACAGTACCTTGGAATTATGCCGTTATACGATTTGATATTCGTGCTCGTCAGGAAGTGTGTGTATACCTGTGCACCTTAAAATTTTATTACTCGACTCAATGAGTTTGCTCTTGGATTCACATCACTGCCTTACGTCACCGTTGTCGGTACGTGACTTCACTTTGATGTGCTTGTTGGTGAGTACAGTTCCTTACCACGTTCGATAATAACGTTTTAAACATGGAGTATTCTATTTATAGATTACGAACCTGCTTCGGCTTCGCACGAATAAAAATTTATATATAAAATATCTGCATTTCTTTTTTGACATACGACGTACCTGATTATTTTCATCAAATAAAATCATAATACTACTACTATCCAATTTAATAAATTATATACGCAATCCTTCTATTAGTAAAAAGCGTACAAAAATCGATGTGACGCACGGGGTTTTATACTCGTATAAACATGAAAACGTGGCCCGGCCCGTTAGCTTCTATTGCGCGGAAACTGTTGAATTTTTCGGTTGCACGTAGTTTTTATTATTCTGAAATCTTCCAAAGTATTTGTCAAAATGTTTAAGCGTAAAGGCAGTTATAATCTACATTCAATGTTCAAAATTACTAAAAGTTTATTTGGATAAGGTTAAAGACTAAATTCGAAAACATAACATCGTAAATAACGTACGACTTTTAATTTATTTTTTTAAACAAAAAATGGTTATTTTGAGACTATCATAGAAGAAAAGATGTACCACCGCACCGTGGAGTTTTATTTAGCGTTTTTGGAGATCTATAATATTTCTTTCCTACTTTTTTTATGTATATCCTATGGTTTAGTCTACGCAATCCATGTGAGTCAAATTTTCGGCGATTTTTTGGAGGTTCCAAAATATGGTATTTATTCATGTCTACATAATTTTAATTATAATGTACTATACGTATAATCAATCCGGTATAAATTACATCTGAATGATAGTGAAAACCGTTTTTAAGTCTGTTGTGTGGTTTAGAATAAATTAGCGAAAAAACAGAGCCCCAAAACGGAACTATGTATTATACAATGTTTAGATACACATCACAGACAGACAAACTAGACAAATCATCACAGACAAAGGAACTAGACATTTGTTAGGAATCACCTTTACTAGGAATATTTTCTAAGTTAGTCAGTTCCATTAATGGCATAGTAATTATTAAGATAAAATATGAAAAATACTGATTTTTTCGCTTCGCGGAACCATGGTGAATTTTTCGAGAACTTGAATTCTTTGAGAACCAAAGTAGACAACATATTTCTCAAAGTCAGTAGGCTGAAGTGGCAATGGGTCGGTCAAATGGACGGCAGGAAGCCGCTGGATGCGGAAAGCGGAGGACCGCAGACTGTGGAAGGCATTGGGGAAGGCCTCTGTCCAGCAGTGGACTAATATAAGCTGATGATGTTGATGGTGGTGGTTTTCACGAAATCTACTGTAGAAATCGCTGCTTTAAGCCATGTTTCATCATCTTCCTGATCTATTTCTATATTGGTAGTGTGCACAGTAACTTTTCGAGTTCCAACTCATTCTATCATCCATAATTTCAGTAGTCACTCTTCACTTACTCATTTCGTCTTTCACGCTGTCCTACCCCTACCAATATATCCATCCACATTCATATAGTAAGTTTGTAAGCCGTAGTTATGCGCCAATTAAACTATTTGACTAATGAGATTACCTTTTAGATTAACATACCTATGAGGCAGTCGAGCACAACCTTAAGCGCGGGGCGGTGGCGCAGCACGCGCTCGAGGCGCATGCGCGGCCAGCACACGCACGTGCACACCTCCTCCGCCACCACGCTCACCTACACCAACATACAGAGAAAATGCTTATAAATATTGATGTCAATAATTTCTATTCTAAACTGGCACCCACTACTAGCTTTAAGTTAGTCTTAGTAAAAACTGCTAGACCAACTTTACCTCATACTATTTCTTGTTCAGAAAAGCTCTTGACCACAATCACATACGATGTTAAGCAACGATATGATCTAAACGTAGTTTAACATTAATCTATTCCCTTGAAGGTATATATATGTATATATATGATCAGGTCGATGAAAAAGCACGATAACCGAAAATTTAAAATGGTTGTATATGACAGTACATCTAAACGCACGATCGCTCAAAAATATCAAATCCTCGTTATTTTACTAATGTAAAGTACAAAATTATAATCTATTCAATTTACAAAAGTATTTATTATGGTTTTTCAGCAAGCAAAAACTAAAATACTGTACTCTCGATATTACCGAAATTTGATGTTGTCGTTGCCTTTAGGATTTACTTTAAGCTACACGTCTCACTAGGGTGATCCTAAATCAAGGGATTTAAAATTAATTACATTTCTGGGTTTTGCTTTACAACCTCCTCTTGCTTTACATTTTGTTACAACGATTCTGTTTTTACGATTCTAAATTTTATAGCTGTTGTTATAAATACAACTGTAAATCTACAAATAATAGCTATTTAAAAGATTGGCAGTTCCTATAAGAATTGTCCTAAGAAAACAGCTATTAGATATTGGTCCTATATTTATATTGATTTGGAAAAAAATTAGAACGCGACGTGAACCTTGAAAAATCATAATTTGCAATCTTTGTATAACTGTTTATACTTTTAAAATGCTTTATTATATCTCTTATCTTATCTCTTGTTATGATGTCATAAAGTTAAATTTTCTTAAAGAAAATTTAGCGAGTATTATAAATGAAGATACAAAACAGTTTATCTCAAAAGCTGAATTAAATAGTTTCACATCTAAATAATTCACTTAAAACTGCATAAATGTTATTCTAATTATTTCGGTAGGTAAATCCTCGGTTGTGGGTCTAATCTATTATTCATGGCTTGCGCCAGAATTATTCAACCCAGGTGGATGCGGAATCACAATAAGCTATGTCACTAAGTTCTATAATTAACAAATTACTTTTGCGCTTATTGTTTTTAGCTAATGAAAAGGTGAATGTTGAAACTTCATTAACTGACGTTGATTGCAATCAGAAATAGACGCGGTTCTTTCTGTAAAGCTTTCGACTTCGTATTCACTCATACAATGACGTTGATACGATAAGATTTACATGCAAAATTAATTTCTCTAACCTTATCCACAATTGTATTCACATGCAAACGTCGCCACAAATCTGATACTAAAGTTGAAGGTTAGATTGCGGTTGGCCCTATTAATGTTGGGCTTTAATACGTGTTTCGGTGTTACTATTGAGTTACGATAAAACGAAAACGTTTTGAAACTAGGTTTTGTTTATTAGTTAAAAATATTAATTACAGCAGCATCTCATATTGTTTTTAATCGACTTCGAAAAAGGAGGAGGTACTCAATTTGCTTATATTTTTTTATTTTTATTACTTCAGTCATTTCTGAACCGATTAAAAACTTCTTGTTTGACTCGGGGACATTCGCAAGTGGGTTCTTTTTGATTTAAATGTCATTGAACCTTTGGTTCCGAAGATGTCCGAAGCTCTCGAACCTGCCCAAGTATATTATATTTGAATGACATTCAAGTATAATATACTTGCCATTATATTCAAATACTCGTATAATGTATCTTTTTCAACAAAATACTTTTTTTAAATTGAAGTCTTAAATAAGGAAACTCTGCGGTAACAAACAAAAAAAAATACAAACAACCGAATTGAGAACCTCTTTTTTTGTGATCGGTTAACAAAGACAACTTGGTCGTGTAGTGATTAAAGTACAAAACTGTTACTTTGAGACGATAAAAGATGCACTATATGTCTATGTTTCTTTTAAATTAAACGTAACGCAGTTACCTGGAAGACATCGTCAGATTGTTCCCGGTTGGCCTCCCACTCCGGTGAGTCCACGAACTGATATGGCTGAATGAAGTGCAAGTGTGTCTCGTCGCAGCTCACTCGCATTCTGTATCCCATAAACTCTGTATTAAATGAACACCTCCCTATTCTTTTTTTTCTTGCGCCCATCTTTTTCTTCTTGGTTTTTTTTTCTTGCCGGATATGAGTTATAAATATGAAATACTTTGCAGCGCATTGATCTGCGGTGACTCATACGCGGGAGATTTCAGAGTTAACTTGGTCGTGCGAAAAAATACATATTCTATTTTGAAATTTATTAAACACAAAATAAAAAAACTTGAGACAGTAATTAAAAGATAATAGTATATTAATCTGGGGACTCAACTCGTGACAATCAGAAAATGTTTTAAAATCCAAATATAAGTATACTTGCAAATTAAATAGAAAGGCCGTTATCATTGTTATTATTAATTGTCATTTCATTAAGTGCCATCTCATTTAGTGTTATGTTTATTTTATCAGTTGCCTTTAATACTTGTGTACCACAATTCTTTTTTTAAATAATATTGTATCGTATCCTATAAACTAAAATACAGAGAGGTTTTAAAGTTAATATTAATAACAGCATTGCGAGACTCTCCCCAGGGATCGCCTTACCTGCCACACCTACCGGCGAGGCAGACGTCGTTAATGTGTAATGTGCATATGCAAAATTACATGGTACCACTTATTTGATAAGCAAAAGTGCACTTGACGGTAACTTCAAGTGCAAAACTATACGTATTGAATGTGGTAGTTTCATGGAACGTCTACAATTGATCAAAGGCCTCCCCCATTTATCGCCACAAAGATTTATCCTCACACGATTTTGTACGATGTGGTGAAAATAAACGTTTTCAAAATGTCGTACAAATTGCTAATAGCTCGGCTAGAAATCGTAGGTGTTAAGATTTCTATATATGTATTTAAATCCTATGTAAAATATCACTCAGTACAGACGGACACGTAATCCAGATACATTTTATGCTATTTATATAATGTGCTATGTATGTATGCTGTATGTCAGCCTAGAATATAACGCATTTATACGAGTACTAGTTCACCATTCTGCTTACACTCGTTTCCAGTTTAGTCAAATTAACGTTATTATTTGCGGCCGTAGCGCCCTACATACGACGCTTTTGTATGCGATTTTAAAGTAATTAAGTATTTCGTTTTAAATTATTTCCTGAGCTCCGAGTGCCACCCACTCCAGCTTACTGTGCATTTAATTTATAGAAACACGACTCTTTGATTGTACTTCAGAATGGGTCGTGAAAATATTTGATTAAAATATCAACACTCGATGGTTTTATATGTATTTCGGGTTTACTGAATTTAATGTCGTAATGTGTATTTTTCCTAAGTAATTACTTACGCGTTGTAAATTTAATTTATTAAGCCAAATTACATATTACGATATTTCCCTAACGACTTATAAGGGAATTGAAAACGGTAGACGGGACGCTTGCATTAGTAGATCTACTGACGAATCACCTGTCCCGCCTGTATAGACCGCTTTGATACCGACCGCTGATCTATTTGCGAAACATCTTTATCTAGATAGCATTTTAAATCAGATAACTATGGTAACATTTTTTTATCGCTGTTTCATTAAAACGGAACATATCTATCCACCACCACCACCTATATAGGCCTCCCCCATTGATAACATCATTGGGGGGAAATGTGCCATAATCGCCACGCTTGGAAGGCGGGTTGGCGATCGCAGTATGTTCCACCGTACTAAGAAAAGGACGCTGCTGCCCGTCCTCCGGTGGTCTTTACA
>DWLR01000191.1:0-32138 GCA_018246295.1 Papilio alexanor hazarajatica | reverse complement strand
AAGTACGGACGCTTGCCGCGACTGCTCGGTCAGCGGGGACGGCGCGACGTAGAATGCGTCCGTACCGAAAGGGTTAATTTCGTCTAAATAATTGAAATTATATCATATCACGCACCGGTTGGCGCAGTGGTAAGATACTGTGGTAAGTGGTAAGAGACTTGCTTTACACGCCGCAGGTCGTGGGTTCGATTCCCACCCAGGACAAACATTTGTGTGTCCGTTTGTCTTGTGTTTGGATGTAAAGACCACCGGAGGACGGGCAGCAGCGTCCTCTTCCTAATACGGTGGAACATACTGCGATCGCCAACCCGTCTGCCAAGCGTGGCGATTATGGCACATTTCCCAGTGGACGATCATAGGCTGAGGTGGTGGTGGTGATATTATATGAAATTTTAGTGTTCGCAACAAAATGTCTCTCTCAATTATTTTGAATTATACAGTTGATTTTAACAAGAAAATTCTGAAAAGAAAACAGACGTTTCATATATTAAATGTATTCCAATGGATCCTTTTCATGTCAATATTTAAGCCATATCAGTTGCCAAAACGATTACTTAAGCCACGTGGATTCTAAATTTCATTACAATTCATAATTGTTTCTTTAAATAGTTTCTGTCTCGATCTTCAAGTACACATATTCTTAAGTATTTAGTAAAAAGTGTAGAAATTAATGATACGATTAGCCTTCGCCTCATGTAACAGAAGAAATTGTTTTTATTTCATACAATTTTATGACCCTCACATCTCTTATTTAAATCAGTAAGCAATCATTTTAAACAATCATCATCAACAATTTGTATATTCGTGCGAATTTTCCATTTGGTGATGTTTTGGTAAAGACAGATTTACGCTTGCAATACCAAAAGTTTCTTATTTATATTTATAGATCTGTCAGTTGCCAATATCAGTATTTTCAGTCCGGCATATTCCAAATTAAATTCCACTAATATAAGACAATGTCAAAACTAGACTAGTATAAGACAGTGCAAAGTGTCTGCCAATTCATACAGAGTTCCTAAAAAGGAAGGGATCGACCATAAAATATTTAACCTCTGATATACATACAAATTTGGGTAAACTATACATATTTCGGATGTTATATAAAGTAAGAAATCTTCAAGTATTATATCTACTTTAAAAATATTTAAAATTCTTCTGTACGTTACTGAACTGATTCTTAACCGATGGATTTTGATAAAGTTTTCTGGATATGTGTTGTGGGCTGCGATACCACTGTATTACAGGAGCTATATTTTCATTTTTCGGCGAATAATAAGTGACAATGAATGACGAAAAACGTTAGATAAACCCAATTATAGCAGACAAGGCAAATGCAAGACAACATCTGCTGGTTCCTCTAGTAGACATAGATAGTGTGTTAGATTAAAAGTGATACGTTGACTCGTAGTCTATTTAAACAGTCGACAGTGTGGGTAGGTGTAGGTATGAATGAGATGTGTTTGTGTGACGGCGTCACGGTGCGAGACCGTCACGCTGCGCCGCTCTGACTCCTGTGGGTTCTTGCTATAGGTTTTGATACTAGGTTTCATTCAATACTCCTAAATATTGAGTATCATGGGACCAAAGGAACGAGTATAGAGTATTTAGAAATATATAATAAAAGTATTCAATACTTTAGAAATATTGTGTATTCTAGTACTTTGTATTGTAGAAGTATTTCGTAGTTTAAAACTGTGTAATAATTTATAGTATTATAATATTATAAGTAGTAGATGTAATATTGTAACTCAATAGAATTTTTGGCGTGTTTTGATATTGAGAGAGATTAATTGTACGCGAAAGTTTGAGTTGAGTGAAAAAGTAAATTTGCGGAATGGAAGTATGGTACGGAATAATCATAGCTGTTTTTTTTCGCTGTTCGCTACGACAGAGACAAAATTTTCGTTGTACACTACCCATTAAATCCATACTCCTAAATATTTCTATCAACTAGTATTTGAAACGCGTATTTACAAATACTCGTACTTGAAATACTAAGTACACAATTTACCTAGTAAATCCCATCTCTACTATCTCGTTCCCGCTTTGATGCTACGGGATATATTTTCGATTACTAACATGTATTATACTTCTATAATACAATAAAGTAGCAATTTATGACTATTGTAAATTATTATCAAGCAATTTTATACTAATAGGACTATTGTGGCGATTTGTTTTTGCAGTACGTTTTGTTTTTAAAAAAAGTAATAAAATTAGTTATAGATATCTTACAAATTAGTAGTAAAAAAAAGTATAATATTGTTTGGCTAATGTCAGTAAGTGGTCACATGGTGAAATAAGATTTAAGTCTCGTTAAAAATAAGAAACAAAATAAAAGGGTTTTGAAGATATTAGTTTTTTTGTCTGTCTTCTTTTGTACTAGCGAACTAAAAATCAATATTTATATGCGCCTTACGCATCCGCTTGTCTGACAAATATAATACTATTATAGATTTCTTAATTATCTGTGTCAAGTGTTAACGAGTAGAAAATAACAAGTCGATAAAAATATTTATATTCTTTATCAGCTGTGATAACGAAGTAAACAATTGTATGTAAATATTAACACATTATAGTTAGTCTAATAGTATTTGGTCTTATGTTAACCATCACTAGCTTATAATTGATTCCGAATATACATATGTTACTATTATGGTCTTTTCTTAAAAGTTCTTTAAAGTTCTTTGGTCCATCGTTATGTTAATTTTGCGGGAGATCTTACGCTGAGACGTTTTGTACGCGGCCACCATTTTAAAATCTTCTGGCCCAGTCGACCATTCCTTCTATCAGTAAAGAACATTTATTATTTGTAAAGAGATAAAATCACTAACTTATAGATAGATACAAATGTAAGTACACTATACATAGTACCCTTTTGTTTTTGCCAAATCTGCGATTTACGTAACTTTAATAAAAATTTATTAGTATGCAAATGCGCAGAATACGTATTGAGGAATAAATTTCTGGCTATTTTTCGCCAGTGTCGTTGAAGGTCACGAAGAATCCCAACCAATAACAAGGTCATTGACCCGCGCGATGGCTAAGTTCTTTTCAGTTTATTTAAATTGTATCATTTAGAAATCTATTTCTGTAAGGACAGTGGTTCGAGCGTTCGTTTTGTCATTAAAACTAATATAAGAAAACTTTGCCGTTGCCGTCATAAACTTTCACACTCATAAAACATCGAGTACTGAATTGAATTTTACGTAAATTATATAAACTGTATGTAGACGATTATATTAATATAATGTTTGTTTCGTCCAAGATGGATTTAACACGAGTCGTGCCAGCATATTTTTAATTACAATTCTCAACGATCAATAATTACGTGCAATAGAGAGAAAAAAGTTTTTACTAGTTTCCTTTTAGGTGACGGTCAAGAGAATCCTTTACGATCACATGAACTCTATAAAATTATGTTTTGCCTTTTGACTTTTGCTTTCTTGTTTTTTGGTTAAATTTTTATTAATGTCCTAATGTTTAGTTGTGTAATATACAAATGTTGAAAGGGTATTTGATCCTATTCTTCTATGATACATTAATATTTACATAGATAATTGTAGTATACGCAAACAAATAAACTTCCATTGTCAGTGTCAAATTACTTCGTCCAAGTATTTCGTATAAGAATAGTCCAAAAGTGTCGTATTCATAGTACGGAGGTGTGTACACGACACGCATACACGGGCTTGGCAATGGCCGGACGGGTATTATTAAAAGTACATCATGTAAAAATACTTTAACGTCGTATGCTATGCCAATAGACACTTTCTTATGTGAATATAAAAATTTTAAAACTAATATAGATGCATTTCAATATCCTCTTTCCGATATACGATATAGTAGTGTAGTGGTTAGAATATCTAGCTGTTTTTCGCCAGATCTTAAGTTCGATTTTCAATGACTACAAACACAATTTACCACACGTTTGACAAAAATCACAACTGTCTATTTGTAATTCGTTCGAGTTTATAGGGAGAATGGGAGAGAAACAGGCAGTTTTTTTGCACTTTGACTTAAATCATTCTTCTTATCATACATCATAGTCATACAGTCTCAGATTAAATTATATGATAGAGAGGTTAACTCATCTCATCATACATTCTCGGATTAAATCATATGGTAATCAGAGAGGTTAATTGTAACGTTTTTTACCTTCTACTATTTCATTATTTTTAATCTGTGTTTAGTGTTTACTACCTACCTTTTAATAGCATTTTTATTGAATGTTAAAAATTGCGAAAATATAATATAAGAAATGTAATCAATTTGTGGATAGTTCTTTATTACTACACTTTTCAATTAGACGTATGTAAGTTATACATGGACGTGAGAGATATGTATATGTTTCATATTATAAATATTTATAGTGTAAAACTATTCATACCCTTGTTGTGGCATTCAAATATTCTCGTTCAAAGACAATGTGTACTGCGTGATGTCGGCAGAATACGCTTTACAGATTACAGGCACTATTTTTGTAGCAATTGATTCGGCTGGTGGCCAAAGCCAAACTTTATATTGACGAGATCAGCGGACGTATATAAAAGTTTTTATGGAACATTCATTTAGTAGCATTTACATCAACGCGACTTGCGTAATTCGTAACATTACTAACTTTAAAATAAATCACGTTTTTTTAAACTATAACTCTACAGTTATGGTTGAAGTTTAACTCAAAAGAGTTTAGTCGTTCTCTACCAGCTTGTTAGGACCCAAATATGACAGCACTTGTTCTTGATTTTTAAACTAGCACTCGACTAGTTTCGAAAACCATTATTGTTTGAAAACTAGTCTCGATAGTAAATCGAGTAAAAGTCTAGCATAAGTAGGTTCTATAACTATTTTTGAAAAGCGCACCTAGCCTTTCAAAAACAGTTATAGAACCTACTTAGAGAGATTTTGTCTCCAAAATGGGACAAAAGAGCTGCTGCATTCCGTATGATATCCCGGAGCTCTCTCCCTACGCACTCGAGGTTGCCTTTCCATTGGTCAGTGAAACGTTATAAGGAAGTAAATATTATACATACTTGTAATGTAAGGCTTGTAATACAAGCAAATAACAAGTTTTAATTATGATAAATGACTTGACAAAATTTCTTGTAAGTAATAAATTTACGGCAATCGCGTTTGTGATTCAGTAGTGTTTGGTATTAATAAAAATAATGTATAAACGTACATTTTTGGATAGCCGATGGGGCAATACAGATATGAAAAATTATCATACATATTTTTTCTCAATTGATAATTGTGGAATGTGATTGATTAAACTAATTTTTATAGTCTAGACACAAAAAATCATAAGTTCAAGGATTGTTTTAAATTAAATTTATACATCTACGTTTAATTTTACCTTGCTTTAGTCATCACTGTGATTGCTGTTTATTCATATTATAACAAACTGTATACTCCTGTAAAATAACAAGATTAGCTTACGTTTTCGTAGTTTTAGACTATTTCCGTGCGAATGTAAAATCGTGAGAAGGTACCAGGGTCGCATAAATTATATATGTACGTCGTTTATCGACTCTGCCTGAGATTACATAGGGCGGTCGTGGCCCATAAGTCGCGGTGTCGCGGCCCCACCCGAAGGACATGTGACCGACCGGCTCTCAATTATCCGGCATGCACTTATTGTATACTTTATCAACTATAGATTCAAGACTTGTGAATACTGACTAGAGATATTAACCGGGAACCGATTATGGTTTATGTGAATAAAAAAGTGCCAATGAAATAATCGATTGCAATTCATTTATCACGTAATTCAACTTAGAGAAACGATGAAACTTCGAAGAAATAAAATAATTTCGAAACTTTATTTGTTCGAATGAGTTGCGCTTTTGAAAAGAATAATGTTTACATGTGGCTGTTGTAGACAATGCATACGATTTATATTTCTATTAAAGATATGATTCTATGTTAATAATTTGCCAAATTAATTTTAACTAATCCAATAAATATGCAATTGCACGTAAGAACTCGGTTTCTATTTCACCTATATTTCACTTATTTCAGAGAATAATATATGGAAGTTTATTTTTACATTTTAGACTTAATTTCTTGAATTACTTCTTAGATTCGAGTCGGTGAATTAGAAAAGGGCCATTGATTGTAATAGATAGAGGTAGGTGGCAATAACACGGTACCACGACCGGTTCCCGGAGACTGGCACATTCCGAGACCGTTGTTTACTCCTTGCCGCTCTAGCTATGCCTACCGACTTTGCTTTTCACTCAATTTGCATCGCGTGCTCGCATTACTCTGGTCTTGTTTCCACGAACACTTGGCACAAAGAGCAATATATTACGCGATTTACTTACCTGGCAGACAGATGTTAGCTCACAATTAATTTCTTCGTGCAACAAACTGACATTATGTCTTTGCTGAACACGGTGTTCAATTATTGTAAGTCTAAGCACGTATTGCGTGTACTGGTTATTTCTGTGTACAGGTAGATATTATTATTTTAACCAACTTCAAAAAGGAGCTCTCCTCGATTGGTTTGTAATTTTTTCGTTAGACCTCCAAAGTTTATGAACCAATTTTTTTTGGATATGGATTTTTGGATTTGACATTTGCATTTAGATCCCATTTCCCCTCTTTGTATCTTGTGTTCCGAAAATATACCGAAAATTGACATATAGGTACATATATTTAAGACAAGCCCTGTTTGGTTTTAATAGATTTGTAGTGAGACGTAGCGCAGCTATAAAATGACATAGATAATCATTTTATAGCTACGTTATTGCACAGATATTTCCGACAGTCCTCACACATTTTTAAGTTCCATACTTATCCATTTATGTAGGTACATCGTTTTAAATTTATTTTAACGTATATTTCGTTGTTATGCTATAAAACACAAACAAAAACTTTGCCTTTAAAAGTTTATGTAGTTCTTTTATTTATAAGACAAATAAATAGATGTTCGAATTAAAAAAAAAATGGTTTATGAAAATACGTTTTAGAAAGAATTCAAAACAGCATTTGTCATGATTTCATAACGACACTTTCATGATTTTAAATTGCGAACGTTTGGTTTGGTTATCTGTAAGTATGATTGCTGTGTAGATATTGGCGGGCGCCTGCTGTAGTTTATTTCTGTTGCACTGAGATATTGCTTGAGCCTGTTTCAGCTTGAACAGAGCATTATGCAAAGTCTCAAGACACGATATCTGAATTCAGTTCTGACTTTACTGCTTTTGTTTAGGTCATTAAATATTAGGCGCTTGGTAAGGACTATTTAACGTAATCGTTTAAAGATTAAGTATATTCCCTAATAAGAAAATCAATAAAATTAATTACATAATGTTGTTGAGATGCGATCCTTGAGAAGTATATTAGTCGTGACTATGAATGATAAAATAAAAATTGGGTTGTAAGGGAAAGGTGTGGCTTGAAAGAGAATGTTTTGATTAGAATTGTAAAAGGTGGTTCGAGCTTGTTGAAAGGATGAATAAAGAGAATGACACGACAAATAAATGAGTATGCCCAAAAAGTGAGTGAAAAAGTGAGCAGTGTTGGTAGGAGATGACAGAAAAACTTATATTGATCAAATTAATGACATTTTAAAGAAAAGCCATACAAGGAGTACTCCTATCTATAAGTAACACTGCCGAGTAACCTGAGAGTGATTTGCGTATATGTATGGATATGGATCATATTTCAAATAAAATACTAAATGCTATTTGAAAAAAAAAAAAATCAAATGCAAAATAGAAACGCGTATTTTGCATTATTTATTTTGTATTTTAAATACATATACATATTTCAAATAATTAACATCTCTCATTATCTGCCGTACACTATTGTAGGTATTTTTGTGTCTTTTGTCATTCATATTTTCATTACTACACAAATATTTCTCAAACCTCTCTTTTATCTTAAGATAATAGCTATAATTAAGTCGAGTCACTTCGAAAGAGCTGCACATCCTGATGTTATTAATTTTACACCATGCCGTACCCATTTCTCACTTCTTGAGAAGAAACGCTTGTCGACCCATTTTGTTGCTTGTTTATTAAAAGGTACAGGTACTCTGTACCGTTGTACTTTAATGTCCAATAAACTCATTATGGGATGATTAACATAATAAATCATATTAGAAAGTTCCGACCTCGCGTTTATTAAAGGAGCTATAATAGGCAATGTTCAAGTTAGAATCAGCTTTTATAATATCTTTTATTGATTGCATAGTTTTCTTTAAGTCGTGCACTCATCGAATTTAATGTTTGTAGGCACAGAAAAATAATAAATGTTTGTAATAATAGTTAATTTATATCAGAATATATACCATATTTAGATTAATTTTGGTTTATTTTAATTGCTACAATTGCTAACACTTGTAAATTTAAAACCATTGTTGAACTTTGCTAATTCTGCTGTTTAGATTTTTTTTAATACTGATTATATCTAATACATCGTAATGTTGATTACTTTCATCAATTAAGGGCATAATTTTATGATTGGGCAAGACCGGCTGTCTTGTCTCAAAAAGACTTAGTTAAAATTCAAATAGATTGACTACATTATTTGTAATGTTGTAAATAGTGTTTTCGCTGCCGATTTGTGATGTATTGATGAGAATATCAACAATAACCGGTTAAATGCAGCTACTTAGGACCCACCCAGATTTGCAACATTATTTTCATTTTACTGATATAGTATTTGTGATGCTATAAATTTCATAGCCGTTTGTATTTAGTGGTGAATGGGACAAATGGTTTTATTTTTCAAATTTGTAATTAACGACTTGTTACCGACCCTTATTTGTATCTACATCCTATGAATAATTTAGTGATCAATATCCTGGTCGCCTTCTGGAGAACCGTGCCCACGCACCCCGCAGCGTCCATTCATAATAGTAGAACCGTAAAAAAGAATTTCTAATTTGAACAACGATGTACATTCTTGGATCCATTGTAATTTGTACCTTGTAGATCAGACATAAGGTCAATAATTACTTGTTTTTTTAATCTTGGTGGTTCGTAATCTGAATAGATAAAGCGTTTTGCTTCTATTTTGGGAATTGTTATGGTGTATCGACTTTGATAAATTATGGAACTGTAACTGGCTTAGATTTTTACGAGTGTTATGTTAGGACTTTTATCAGTAATCCTACGGGAATGTAGGTTAATAAAGAAACGAAAACTCTTCAAAGAATAGAAAGAAAAGTGGTTAAAATACCTTAATAAAATACAAAAAAAGTACTTTACTAAAAACGTATGAAATTAGATATTTATGTTATTAAACGAAGGCAATATCGGGACTAAAGTATGATAACGTCTGTCTCGATAATACGTTTGTATTTCAAAACAGCTATAATACCCGCAAATGTGTTTCTCAGCCCAATTTGTAATATAGTACATACATTAAAAAATAAATAAATGTCTTTATTAAATTATAGTCAAATTTGTAAAAGTTAAATAATAAAAAATTGGTATTACCGTATTTCTCACGACTATGGTGGTTTTCTTTATTTTCACAAGTCTTGTTATATTCTTTACTTTAATTTTTTCATCTGCAATGTCTCATTTATTCTTGTCAAAGATAATGCCTTCTCGCAAGAGTACAATTTCATTATTTAATTTCGGGGAAACTCTGTAGAAATGTTGTTTTGGTGGTGCCACATTGTCAGCAAACAAGTGCTTACGATTTACAGTGTCCCGTTTTAAAGTGTATAGTTGCAAGTGAATGAACTGAACCAATGAGACATACCAATTTAAGCAATAATAAATGACAACGGATTGTTCTACTTGATTAAGGACTATAAAGCACCACATTAAGTTCTTATTCAAGTCTATTCGAAAAAGACAATTTTTTTTTATAAATCAAGATATTTATAAAAAAATGACCATTTTTTATCATTTTATTAAATCGGTATATACCACATTTTCATATTGGATAATACATATACCTAATGCGTTCAACTGAAAGCTTAGATGTATTGAGGTTGTGTGGAAAGCGCGCTTGATAGGTTTCTCAAGAAATAGCTTTAGAGAATTATGCGGTTTACTATGTGAAATTATTAATACTGCCATCATATGTGACTTCTCAAGGTTATATTAATTACAAATATATATTTTTTAACAAAAACAAAACCTGTATGTGAATGTATTTACATAATTTTATTTGTAAGTTATTAAGTCATTTAAAGCCACAGTACCGTCTCGTTAGAAATACATTAAACCCAATCAAGGCTTGTTTTAAAACTAACAACATGACAATCTTCGGAACCCAGGGTTCAATGTCATTTAAAATGACAAACTAGCGAATGTCCCTTTGAAACAAAAAAAAATGAAATCGGTTCATAAATGTCAAAGTTCTTAGGTCACAAACATTAAAAAAATACAAGTGCATTGAGAACCTCCTCTTATTTTAATCAGTTAAAATAGGAATGTATAGCAGATCTAAATTAAATTTGTACCTTGTTAAACTACAACCGTGTTCAGTAGAGAGAAAAAAAACTATGAACAAAAGAAACATTAAAGGAGATAAGGAAAAATAACTTTAAGACTTAATAAGCTAAAGAGAATAACAATTGGGTTTAAAGAAGCTAGGTTAAATAAACACAGCTATTAGATTCTCTTCTAATTAATTAACTATATTTATTATGATATAACTAACTAATGAACTGGTCATAATATGTTTGTTAGCAAATTGGTGCACTATATATTTATTTATAAATTCAATTAGCCTGTTTAATTAAAAATGTCTACTAATGATCGTTTGACCTATTTGTTTCTCTTTTAGTTTGGGTTTTTTCACTTCTAACATAGATCATATTTCGTGTATTTTAGAACACAGTTAACCTAAGCATATTTTCATCTAATTAGTAATGACTTAAAATACATCACATAGTAAAATAAATAAATACAAACAGACTCACATGTTTTTCCACTTGAGCCTTGGTGCCAGGCTTGTAAACAAATTTATTTTTTCGAAAACATGGCTGATGACATAAAGATAACCATGATGACAATCTAACTTATTAAGGAATAACTTTTAAGTCTAGTTACGGGGAAATCAAGATGTTTTACTGCGAAATGAAGGTCGTGAGATCCAATGCGCCCTTTTTTTGAAGAAAAAATAGTACTTATTTTTTAAGTTATAAAAATAGAGTACTGTAAGCAAATTTAGAAAAAAAAATCAACTTATTTTTGATCATTATTTATTTTATATTTTTTTATAATTATATTATTTCATTTGACATGCGCATATTTTTTTTATTAAATTTTTCTTTGACAAATATGACCAACATAACATATCAACGTTGTTATTTCGTTATGAAATCCCCCATGCCGCGCAGTGGATGTGTTTCAATTTACACTTGTATTAAAAAGTGAAACAATTGATTTCGTCATGAAAATGTACATTCCGTACTATGTTCTTTTTCTAAAATAGTATGTAGTAAAATTGACTAAAACATAGTACTATATATTACAATATAGTACGGGGGTAGTACCTTACTTTCCGCTATTATTGTAAACCATATCTATGATAAGGTTAAACTAACTTGGGGTGGTTAAATACAATTTTAAATAAATTTATTTTTCCTTTAAAAAGTTGACTGTATACTTTTGAGAAATCTAAAATTTAGCGAATTATATGAGTACGTTTATTGTAAAAACAGGTAACTAAACGTATGTTGTAACGTTTCGTATGTAGTTTTTTTTACGATTTAATAAGTAAATTATTAATGTTTGTATGTTAGCAGTGTATGTTATTTATGTCTTAATTGTCAGGGTTGTGCCTATGAGCCGGTTATGTACAATCGGTAGTGGCGGTTCCGAAGGGCACCATCCCATCACTAACACGTCGCGTGCGCTACACGCAGTGCCTGCGTGCATCTTATATATTTGTGTTTGCTGTGTTGTAATTGTACATAGCATCACCTATCGCCTTAATCGATATTTATCTCAAAGTATTAATGTAAACAAAAGTTAATGAGGCGGATTCGATGATTAATACTTACAAATTGGTCTATACTTAGCGAGGAGCGATGCGTCGCCGCGGGCGCAGGTTTTCTCTCATTCGCGCCCCGCGTCGGAACGGAGCGGTTGTGCGTGGTTAGATTCGTCGTTTAAAATTCCTCACCTACCCTCGTTACGTCGACCGACCTGTCAATTTTATTTGAAACACGCGATCGATGAGTGACAATTATCAGTAGTGGTTGCATTGCACAAATAATGTCTGTAATACTCGAGTACATAAGGTCAGTGTAACTTTGTCTGTACTGGATGTGGCTGTGATAGATGGATCATTGTAAACCGAACAGTGGTGAATTCAGCTCGCCGGGTATCGATATGTCGCTTGAGCACCAAATGCCGGTTCTTATGAAGAAGGTAAAAAATTTATACAAATACTTAAACATCTGTAAATGTACTTTAAATACGTAACGTTTCGAACAATTTATTTAACAGGGTTATTAAAGATAATTAACGGTACTTTCTCGTCGGTGAAAATATTAAAACAACTTAATTTTTTTTATTGGTTTCGTTTTTTAAAATTAATAAAATAAAAACACATAATTCACTTCATTTGATCTGTTTATTTGCATGATTTATTTGCACAAAAAGAAAAAAAATCAAAATGCTTGGCGAAAAGCGTTTGGAGACCGCTATTCTCTTATTTATTTTTATCACGTTAGGTAATATTTATATTAGCAATGTTCTCTTACTAGCTAATTAGTACCTACCTCATATATACGTACACATAGGAGACTTTTTGGAAGAAGATTCATATCAAAATGTATATTACATCATACATTTGTACAAATGTATGTGATCATTACTAGCAGAGAGAGAGAGAGAGAGAATGTAATGCGAGACATTAAAACGAGACTTTCTCAGTTGACTTGCACTACTCAAGTAACTATGTAACGGCTAAACCGCCATTTTTAGGGTAAAAGGGGCAAAAGTGATACTTCGCCAGTTGAGGTGGCCCGTCCCTTAGCTAAAGACTTCATTTATGTCCCGAAACACTGAATTTTACACAAAAATTTTGTACTTTTAGGTTAGTAAAACATAATAATTCCCTACGGATGTTAATTAATCATAATTATAATGAAGAAACGATCAATAGGAAAGAATAAAAGGATTTGCTCATTATGTAAGGGGTACCCGTAACAGAAGCGCATGTGTGCGTAAATGTATGGGTGTACAACAGGCGAAAGAGGTGTGAGGATCGCGCCAAATGGAATCAGTAATTTCTGTCTACTCTCTTGGGTTACGGGTGTGAGTGTTATGTTATGCTTAACGTTCAATCTTTTTTTATACAAGAAGGTGGCAAACGAGCAAGCGGTCACCTAAGTGACCGCTATCCATAGACATTTGCAACAAGCATTTGTGAGTTGCAGATGCATGCCTACCTTTAATAGACAGAGAAGGGGATGGACAGAAAAATGTTCATAACCTTCTCCAATCCATCCTCTTCACCGTCAAATCCTCCTTCTCTTCCCATCCTTTCCTTATTAGAGAAGTGTGGGAAAGGTAAGAGGACTAAAATTAGGCCTCCGGCACCTCACTCCTCAGACGAAATGCAGAACACTTCTACTTCAAGCCCGTCTTCTGTGTGATCTTCTTTATTTTGTAAGCTTTTATACTTAATTTTGATTTATCATCAGGACGGCCATTATTCAGTGTTGTGTCAGTGTTCAGTGTTATATAAACCGCGTTCTTTATCCAGTTGTGTCAAGCAAAGCTTATCATTATTCGAATTTAATCGATTTGACAATGTCTTTGGCATGACCAGAATATATTTGGTCTGTCATAATTCAAGCAACTACAATGCATACGAGTACAACCATTAAAATATACTAGAATCTTTATAATTAATTCCTATACGCATTTCCTTTCTCTGAACATAATGATAATATAACAACTTACAATAAAATAAAAAAAATATTTCAAGTACAGCCACAACATTGTTGCAAATTGCACTAAGCCTAGAGTGATTTAGGGTTAAATGACACGGTGTCTAAAACTGTGCTACTTGCTTAAGATACATGTGAGGTGACCAGCGCTTACCTGCCCACTTATCCTATAGGAAAATTATAAGTTACCGTCAGGCGGCTAAGTTAAATCGTATCATTATATTCAGCCGACGACGGCGTCTATACTAGCTTAGCATTGCACACAGTAATCATATCGATGAATATTCACGGATGGGCTTCTTAGAACGGGACGTGGTTACGCCAAGTATTATATTTATGGTGTGTTGCCATGTAAATGCGGTTTCTGTAATAGCCAATAAATACGCTTCACATTTTAAAGGTACTTACTGGACGGTAAGAAAAATTTAAATGCAAACGATTTAAAGCATGTTTAATTTTTCTTACCGGCCAGTACGTTTATGTACTGCAAATGCATTAAATAATTTAATTACCGCATGGTAAATGCATATGTAATGCATACGAAGATATATTTAGAAAGTGTTGTTTTTATTAAAGAAGTCACGAAATGACAATGGTCTATTGGAAGGTTAACGGCGTAATGTTTCTGGATTCCATCATGGCCGACATCGACCTTAAATCTAATTAGGTATAAAGACATTTATATAACAAGAATTAGGCACAGATAAGTTCATTTCTAGCTTTTTAATTTAGTCACTGAGGAAATTCCAGAGTTTCGTAAGAAATTTTTGATTAACCTTCACTGCATTTGAAGATGGAAGCAGATTTTAAATGCTACGTACGTAATGCTACAGTTCTGAATATCGTGATTATATATTTTTCAAATGTATCTTGAGGCAGGTATCCAACAACAGCATTTAAAATAGCCCGATCACAATCTCGTATAAATATATTTTTACTTGTCATTGACCTCACATTGAAAATCCTGAAATAACTAGTCTTGAATTTAAAGGTTAATATGTCTATCAATAATGTTTGCATTTCGCAGCACAAATACAGCGTTTATCATTGTTTTTACATTTTAACGTTATGACAAATAAATGATATAGTTTAATCATTATCATTGTAGTATGTAAGTAAAAGGTGTTATATCTCATAAATTTTAATCGTTCGATTGTAATTACACTAGATTTAGTTGTATTTCAGACTAATTAAAGAAGGGGTAAATAAGAAAAAAAGAAAACTGCCCTTAGGTGGAAAAGGGGATGAGACCTTGCCAATAACTATGTTATGAAAAGGATAATAAAATAATGTAAATTGTATTTGTGTCTCGGTCGACTGGTAGCTGCTTATCTTCACACCACATTTGGGATATGAAAGGAGTGTGCCGATGATAAAAATGATCGGATAAGTTATCTAGTACAAACGAAAGCCGATGATAGACCGATAAAGTATGGCGTTACCGATCGCGATTACGTGTTCCCTAACAAGTCATTGTAATGATGAAATAATTATAGGTCACACGCAATTTACGTTTAATCAACGTTGTCTGACCTGTGAATTAACCTTCAATATATTTTATGTATTAATAATTCCTATTATGTTTTCGTTATGGAAATGACTTACAAAAACAGTGGTCTATAAACAAAACGACGGACCGGTTGGCGCGGTTGGTAAGATGCTTGCCTTACACGCCGCAGGTCGTGTGTTTAATTCTTACCCAGGACAAACATTTGTGTACTTGAACATGTCTGTTTGTCTTGTCTGTGGATGTAAAGACCAATGGAAGACGGGCAGAAGCGTACTTTTCTTACTACTGTGGAACATACTGCGCTCGCCAACTCGCCTGCCAAGCGTGAGGTAATCCCCGGCACATTTTCCTCCTATGATGTGATCAATGGGGAGATCTATGTCCAGCAGTGGACGATCTTAGGATGATGATTAAAAAATACTTCGAAATATTTTTTTTAATGTTTTGTGCAATTTTTAACCATAACTGTTGTAATACGATAATCTTTCGTAGGAAACAAATACATAAATATCAATTGTCTGTTAACCGAATTGGGTTAGAGCGTTGAAGATGACTTGGTAGGAGTAGACACAATTGTCCATGATGGGCAATTTACAAATTAATGTTTTATATCGTAATAGTATCGTATGATTTCAACAGGAACAGCTCTTGGCATTGTTGGTTTTCAATGTTTGACGTTCCATTGCAATTACATGTTAGAGATAATACGAAGTTATTCAAAACGAAACAATAATTTAAGATCTCTGTACATATATTAAACTAATTTTATACTTTGGCCTTCTAAACGAAATAAACCTTAACACAATTAATTAATATTTTTCTTATCAGCGCTAACGTGTAGTTTTTTATTTCTCTGCCGGTTCAAATCCGCCCGTTTTTGCCTTCTTTTTTTTTTCTTTTACCTTCTTGTTTTCTTTTATGGTGTTGCCAATCTTTAAAAAACTGATGCGAAGATGAAGTGTTGCAAACACATTATGTGAGCAATATGTTATTACTTACTATTGTAAAATCTAAATAAAAGGAATCATATTTGATTCTTCATAATACAGGTCACAATCTATCAGTTTGTAATATGGCTAGTGAGATTAAAAACATATATTACATACTATAATATAATACAGCTGAAAAGTTTGAACGCTCTAATCGCAGGAACTATTAGTGGAATTATAAAATAAATTTTACACGTGACAGCCTAATTATACAGGACGATTATAGATTATTTGACATCACGCTACGACTCTTAGGAACCGAGCAGAAAGAAAAACGCTAAGCGATAGCTGCCCAATAACCATAACTAGTCAAAAATAAGACGATGTATAATATATGTAAAATAAGACTCACATTGTTATGGAATACTTATATTTGTTTGGTGTTCATAATTTAAACAGGAAGTTAATTTAGGCTCCGATTTCATATTCGTATATGTCTCAAATCTCAAGTAAAGCATCATCATTCCGAATTGATTTGTAAGCTGGAATAAATATATTATGCGTTGGTTTTCATTGAATCTGCAAGAAATGTCACTGCGCATTCTATGTGTTACGCATCTATACAACGCATTACGCGTCAAGATTCATTCATTGTAGCATCTACATTCATCAGTCAACTTTTTGCACTATGTAACATTATTGTTACATAATAATGTTAACATACATTATTGTATGTTAACATTATTTTGACTTTTTTTACCTTACGTGACATTGTAACACCGGGTTTTGCTAGCTAGCAATAGCACTCACGATCGTGAGTGTGAGGAAAAACTTAAATGTAAATCTAAATAAAATTAGATAGTTGAAAGAAGTTATTCAAGAAAGAATTTTTAAAAATAAATCTGCGAGAACTTTAATTTCCTTTTAATTAGCATGTCAAAATTAAAATTAAAAATATGTTACAAAATAAATTATGATAATATATTTAGTTAATAATTTTGTTTCTATTAAATTAAAGAGCGATGCAAATAATTCTTAAAACGATATTTGGCCGAAACAAATAAAATAATAAGAATTCTGGTAACAGGTAAAAAAAATATATTATTATCTGTGTAAACAATGTGATGCATTGTTTAACCCAAGCATCGCAGTGCAGTTCCAAGGGCACCGGCCCTACGTGTACTGCATAGCTGTAGGACTGGTTCTCCTATCCTCGAATATAACATATATGATTACATATATGATAGGCGTTAAAGATATTCACCAAACAAAAAACAGTTTGGCTTGACGGTGTATGTTCCTGGAACTTTATGTAACATGTAAATACCTATGGAATAGTTCAGGCGACAATCACGAAAAAAATAATGACTGCTATCTCTATCTGCTAAAATGTAAAATAACACGAACGATCGAACATACATACATGCATACATACACACACAACATATATACAGTTTAAAAAATGTACTAATGTGTAAATGTGCAAAAATTGTACATTTTTTAAACTTTGTAATGTCAAAAATAAAATAAATTTGCGTGCAAACGGAGCGTACAGAGTAATCTTAGCATTTCTTGGAGCGCTGTGTGCTGTGTGCGCGATGTTTGTATTTTTGTCGCGGAGTATTGTCACAGCTTGTTCAAACGTTGGTCATCCGATAAGTGTTTATAAACAAAATGGAAAGATGCGACACTACTACCTGCGCCTACAGTTCTTATGAGTGTCATAATCACTCCCTTTCAAATATTATTTAAATTATTGACGACCCAAAAACTTTATGATTGTGTCTAATTCAGTTAATCCAACTTAAAAAAATATAATTTAGTTTTTAGGGCACAGTTTCAGTGTGCGTTATAAAATCTACCATAATTTAAAACATGAATGCTATTGATGTTTTTCTATTAGAAAAATGCATAGTCTAACTTTTAATATTGTTCTCGTTTATTAGTGGAGATAACTGAAGGTCCTGTATTTACATTTTCATTATCTCATATTTTCTAATAATATTATTTTATACAGCAAATAACGATGAACGTGTTGAGTGGTCAACCTTAGAGATTCTTGTAAAATTAGCTGGTATTTGGATAAAACTCTTTGGCGGTAGAAATATACATACATACATATAGGTTTAAAGTGTGTGATGAATATGACAATGTAAAGTAAGAAATGCTAATGTACTTCAAATAACAGAAGTAGAAAAACTAATATTGACTGTCGTCTGTTTGGGCATAATTTTCAAAAAAAAAAATCGGTAAATTTTAGTTACGTATAATCGTTTGTCAAGCTTATATCTTAAACCCGCCTATATTAAATTGAATTATTTATAGATGTATAAGAGTCTATTTCGATTAACTCACTCCACCTCGTTGATAACATCATGACAAATTTAATTTTCTCATTTCGGTAGTGTAAAAGCGATGTAGTGCAATTGTTTAATCTAAATAAACAATGTACATCATCTCAAGAATGTTCCGCGAAATGTACAAATAATTACGTACTGTCAATAATGTGTGAAGGATTTCCGGTAAGAATTTCTTAGTGCCGAATTTTATTTGCAATAAAGGCATGAGTAGACTTTCTTGCTAATGTTTCAGGATGATTTGTTGCTTATATCAGACGTTGCTATGCGCTACCGACAATGTCAGAATTGACTTTAAGGGAAACTTGCGAGGGGAACTTGCGGACTCGCGGTAAATGTCACTTTGTAGAAAGCGCATTGAATTTTCTTCGCAACCGGTCCCACGCCGCCTTCCGTTATACACTATTTTATTAGAGCTCGCCGATCTTCATACAGTTGATGATTATTAAACTTGCCATAAACTGGTTCAATTTTACCTCCATGTGTGGCCGCTTTATAGAAAAAAATAAGTGTATATAATACTAGCTGTTCACTCTTTCACTTTGCTCCTAAAGTTCGTAGCGTGATGTTAAATATCCTATAACCTTCCATAATAATCAAACGCACTTTCTGAGAATACCGACTTCATACAAAATCTTCCTCTTTATTTAATTAAGAAATATAAAAATGTGAAAACGATTTATAATTTGATATTATTTGTAAGAACCTATTCGACATGGGGTTAAGAGCGATCAATACCAGACACTTTGGTACTTTAGTTAGTGGTAATCTTGGTTCGTCTAAGTCGACGTCTTGCCAAATTTAGCTGTCTACACGAGACATTAATAGGTTATTGGATAAGAGCCGTGTACCATTGACGAAAAAAAAAACTTCAACTGATTTACTTCATGCAATGCATTACTTTGCAGTCTGTGACATTGTTATTTTTATATTAATCTACTCAGTGGCTAATTAGGTCTCCTTTAAACTTTTAGGTTTATGACTTGCTAATTTCTTTCTACATTTTTATTTTAATTTAAATCTTTAATTGTTACTTAAAAATATCAACCATTTACTTTTTGGTTGATCGTAATGAAATAAAAATTTATCATTATTGTGTAAATGTGAGCCAGTTCATTGGACACAAGGTTGTTTCGTCAAATATTAATATACGGACCGCTCAGGCGTCGCTTTTAGAGGGCAGCTAGAGGTCGTTCAGCTGGACGCGACGCTGCATCCATTGCTCTGTTTAGAAATTAAATAAAACATTATTTAATTTGTAATATTTGGTTAAAATAAAAATAAAAATTTATAATCGTTATTAATATGTAAAATTTTAATAAGGGTTATATATTTTGGAAAATATTATTAGAGTTTATGTCTGTAACCATTTGTTTTGTAAAGTTTAAAACTAGAATATAAATTAAGAAATTTATTAACCACACCACTGGTGGTATGTTTTACATATGAAATTATAAATTGATCACATAAAATCATAAATAAATCACATGTATTAATTAGCAGACAAATAA
This sequence comes from Papilio alexanor hazarajatica, assembly GCA_018246295.1. Classification (NCBI taxonomy): domain Eukaryota; kingdom Metazoa; phylum Arthropoda; class Insecta; order Lepidoptera; family Papilionidae; genus Papilio; species Papilio alexanor. The sequence goes on along the minus strand of DWLR01000191.1, from coordinate 11,952 downwards.
AAATTGTCCTCAAATTTTCTCTAAGCTTATTAGATCATCGAGACGAATGCAAAATTGATTTTCAGTTTTGGTTTGTACTTTTTGCTTTAAATACTCCAAATAGAGAATTCCAAAATAAATCGTGACGTGACTTTCACTTTGTGTTCAGACATATGTACCTACATAGTGCGCATCCAGACAAAGTGTAAATATAGCTACGACGTTCACGAGCTTGGCACTCGTATAATATATCTTATAAATATGCTAAATAGTTCGGGCCAATAAACTAACTGTTAAGGAAAATTAACAATTTTGTCTGAATGTACAACTTTAATGAATTTACAGTAATTCATGAATTTAAGATAATAAAAAAATATAAATTTTTAATAATTTTTAAATCATTTGCCTTTACTGGCTGCGGAGAAATAAATATAACATAAAAAACAAAATTAAAAGAAAAAGAAAAAATATTGCATTCATATATTTCTTACCGGCCAGTTGCATCCAAGCAAGTAGCAGTACTTATAAACAGTTTATACATTAACCTGTACATTTACCATTAAAAAATTATGTTCGTGTTTTAGTGTTATTACTATAAAATATATTTACTCCTTTTGTAAAATATATTTAATTCATTTTGTATTACTTATCGCAATTAAATGCTTACTTAGCATTTAATTGAGTATCCTTGTTTCGGTGTAACTGCAAAAATAACTAAAGTGACCCTAATTGCTTCTTGTAAAGCAGTATGACACCAGTGAAATAAAAAAAATTGTTTGAAGTAATAATTTTCTTTATTTTATAATTCCTGATTTTTTTTCTGCATCCGTTAGAGATAATTTGTATATTAAGTTATTCGAATTTCTTTACAGAAGAAAGATAAGGGCGGTTACCCACGACTTTTTTGAAGTGAAATGGTCACTAGCTATTGCTTCGCGTCTGACTCGCCATGTTTCACTAGATTTTATCTAGTAATTTAGGGCGTCCTTCCTAGGGTTTTGTCTACTATTCAATCTCTCTTGGGATGTCATGAAACGTATTTAAATAATTATTACTAGAAAAATATTTAAATAATTTGAAAGCAGAATTATTATGGAATGCTATTTATTATCATGTAACAGCTCTTCGAAGCCGTGCGAAATCGCGGGGGACAGCTAGTGGTGCGATAAAACAAATTTAATGGATCACATGGCCTCTTGCCTTGAATGTTATTGCAGTACGAAATAGAATTAGATGCAGCATTATAATGAATCAAGTACGATCTGTGCCAAATCTGACACGGTGGAAGCGAGAGGACTGCTGCGACGCCGCAATACAAAGACCGCAAAACAATCTGCGGTTCAGTCGTAACATGAGCGGCGGCTACGGTGACAAAAGGATTTATTTACTTAGTGCGTACGTAATATTTACAAAATTAATGTATTTATTCGCTCAGATATCGTGAATACTCTTGCCAAGACGGATGAAGAATGTTCAAAGTTGCGCGAGTTCATCCCCACCATTCATGGGGAATCCAAATGCGTACGTTTGTACTCGTAGATGCTAAAGGATAGGGAGAGATTTAGTAGTATTTTAGACGTTAGTATTACTAGACTAATTTTCTTCCATATTTTGAGCTTAAAAGCTCGATAAAATGATTAAAGCGATTGCTGTCTCTGCTTTCACCAGTAACGCTAAAAAACGTGAAAGTTTATTTATTCGTGTGCCAGTTGTGATTTGATTCCACGCCATCCACAAGTCCAAGGTTCCGCGACTAATCCTTCTCCGGTTTTTACTGTTATATTTAAATATTCAACGCAAATGTGCAAATATTAGCATGCCAAGGCACAGATATTTACAAAGATAAATCTAGTACTTCTTATTCTAAGCATACATTTATAAAGTGACTTAGGTAAACTTTATTTAAAAAAAATTCATTCCAAGCGTTAATTTAAGACTTGTTAAAATGATAATAAGATTTTTTGTTTTCATAAAGTGTTATTTTTATTTATGAACAGTACCTTGTTTTGTGAGCTAGCATTACTACTTGTTTTTGGTATAAAAGACAAAAATAAATAAATGAAACATAAATCAAATACTATGATGTGATGTGTTTGGATACTCTGGATACTCGTAGATATTAAGAGCTTTTATATTCAATGCAAAATAAGTTGAAAAATAACGTTATCGAAAGAAAAATATATATTTTTTTGTTTAGCTTTTGAGTATCAAATACAAAAGCAAAAACATTTTACCTGTACACGTTTGCTTTCGGATTTGATTATTTTGAAATTTTTATGACAGTAAAAATTACAGCTACTTTATTTTCAGAAAAATTATTTCGTAAGAAACATAAATCAGACTGTTAGAATATAAGTCAAACTGTTGAAACAAGTCAATACTTTATCGCTAATTTGCATAATCGCGCTTTATTTCGCTATTGCCTTATCAAGAGTTCACTGACCGATTACTATGAAACCGCTTAGGTTTGTATCTTGTGACGTGCCGGTATCTATGATGATTGTTTACATGAACGCGTCTTGTTATCTATTGATAAGAATCAACAACTGTACGAGTGAATAAGAAATCTAATAATCTAAACACCAATTATATTTTTTAGTTTTTGTTTTATTACATAAATGATGTCACATTAGCTTAAGTACAGTAGTGTAAAAGTGCAAATAATAGTTTATTGTTAGGTTTATTTTAACTTGAGGTTAATGCATATTTTATTTTGCATATTTTACCGTATTTACCATGGGGAGTGTTCCGAAGAATTGTTTGGAACAATTCCTGCCGCGGAGTTTCGTCATCGTACGACTCGACAGAGTGCCAAATACCACGCACATCACCTTGATGGTTGGCATTCCATAACCGTACGGTTCTCGCGAAACTTCCTGCCTTGTACAGCCGCGTTATGGAATGATCTGTCTTCAGCGGTATTTCCTAACCAATTCGACTTAGGGTCCTTCAAGAAGAGAGCGTATCTTTTGCTTACAGGCCGGCAACGCATTCGCAGTTCCTCTCGCGTTGTGAATGTCTATGGGCGGCGGTGATCGCTTGTTATTGGGCGACCCATTGCTCGTTTGCCTCCTTGTCATATAAAAAATAACTTGCACTTAAAGTGGATTCGTCGGATACATCAAGACAGTTTTTTGTTATATATGATCGATGATATCTACACCAAAACATAGCTGATAGCACCAGATCATTTAAAGTAAATAGGCTATGGTTAGTGGTAGATTCAGTTTAAATACGAAGTTCTCACAAAACGGTTTTAATATTAACTATTCATGGAGCTTAACCACTATAGCTAAAAAACTCGAGGATGTTATTGATAGTAATATGTCGGGCATTTTATTGATATGGCCTTCATTGTTACAAACGGATTTTTAACTGAGTTAAAAAACGAGAAGGTTCTCAATTCGGTCTTATCTTTTAAAGGAGCTATTTGCCCGTGTTTTATTCACTTCTTATTTTATTTTCATGTTTAATGAATAAGGATTGAAGAAGAAATCAGTTTTACGGTCATGGACATTGTTTATACGAGTAATGTGGTATTAACGTTGTCACACTTTGAGGTCTCGTACGTAATATATAGATCAGTTTCCATGTGAAAGAATGTAAAGGTTTAGAGTACAGACTGCGAGTAATATCAGGACAAAGTTTCGAAACGGCCATTTCACCACTATTATGAAGCATCTCGAGCAAGCTACATCTCTAACTAAACTTGTAGTTAGCTGGAATGTTTAAAAAGAATGAAAGTTAAATTTTGCTTACATTTTGACAGAAAGTAGAAATAAAACGATTTGGACAAATTTAAAATGATCTCTATTTTTTTTGTTATATTTACATTGACCTAGGAGGGTAGTATTTTGCGCGTTTGTACGTTTGTTTATGTGATGTACATATGTATGAGAATAACCGTTCTATTGTGACCTTCTGTAGCTTGACTGAATTTGAAGAGTGAGTTTCTGAATCTGGTATACTGAATGATGATAACTGCACAGTCAGTCGGATTTTTTGGATTTTTAAATTAACTGTTACTTGTCAAAGTGACTGGCAAGACACGTGCCTTTCGCGCTGCAGGTCGTGGGTTCGATTCCCACCCAAGACATACGTTTGTGTGCATGAACATGTCTGTTTGTCTTGAGTCTGGATGTAAAGACCACCGGAGGACTGGCAGCAGCGTCCTTTTCTTAGTACGGTGGAACATGCTGCGATCGCCAACCCGCCTCCCAAGCGTGGCGATTATGACACATTTCTCCCCAATGATGCGATCAATGGGGGAGGCCTGTCCAGCAGTGGGCGATCATAGGCCGAGTAGGTGGTGGTGTTGGTACTCTGCGAGGTCTAATTAAATCTACACTTATGTAGTACAAAGGAATAACTGTTTATTTCTAATCGTTGTAAAAATAGTACTAATTCTAATACTAGTCAACCGAATTTAATAACCGCTAGAAAGTCACTTTATCAAGAAGAAATGCAGGTTACATTTTGTGTTATTAACATACGAGTACAATATTGTAATCCATCTGAATGACGCCGCGTTACGAAAAGCAACTGAATATTCTCAATCGAGCTGTTACAACAATATGTACATTGAATTCGGGTCTGTAATTTACTCCATAATATAATGTTTTAAATATTTCATAATGAGTATATTTAACTTTTAATCTTTTCACACAACCATTTATAATTTTTAATACCAAAATCAAATAGCAGTGGAGAGAAATTTTCAATCATCTGATACTTGATTTTTAAAGAAGATTCTAAATTGCTACTGGATAATCGTACATGAAGAAAAATCAATAGACGAATTGAGCTTCCATTGCATTTTCATTTGAACCTTTCCAGTCCGGTCACATACTAACAAAGTGACAATTTAAAAGTTATATAAGATGTTAAGAAATATACGTGCTGAATTCATATTGACACTGTAACTGTAACAAAATTTAATGAAATGTAACATATAACTAAAAATAAATGTAGAAGTGAGACATTATAAAACACGGCGCGCAGTGATCGTCATCGTCAATCAGCAGCTAGAGCATAAATTTACTTCGTTCGCAAGCAATATCTTATTGTATGAATCGCTTTAATTTGAGCTTACACATCGATTACTTTTGCTGCATATTATATTAACAAATAGCGCATACGAATAATTTGGTCGTCTTTTATGAAGCACCCCTTACATCAGCGGTGTGATCCTGCTTTGTCGCGGGGGATACAGAGAGGAGCACATCGCAATACCGACGTTCCTCTTACCCGTTGACTCCACCTCGACTGCAAAGGCGAAGGTTGAGGCTCCTCAGTCCCCGCAGCCCAACAGCCCACTTCGAGCGATCACCTCGGACCCCATGTGCCTAGTCACGCCGAAGCGAACTAAAGAGCTCGGCCTCCCAATCCGGTAATGATAATAAACTAAATGCCCGAGCTGAGGTTCCCGAGGGAGCCCTCGAGCTTAGTTATTCTTAAAGAGGTTTAGGCTAGGCGCCTTCAGCGCTCTGCCGCCTCGAGCCCGGTGTAAATGCCTCCTCAAGGCAAACAGTGGCAAATCAGTCACAGAAAAAATCTACAAGCTACCGAATCCTTGTAACGTCAACGGTATGTAATAATTGATAAAGAGATGTTTATTTTCGTGCTTATTCTTCATGAATTACCATGAAAACAAAGATTTAAATGCAAACAATAAACATCATTTATCCAACAGGTTGTGTGAACACGTTTTAAGTCGTCCTCTTGCGGACTAAATTCAGTGCGCGCTCTCGTCTGCCAACGAGAGTTCTCTGTAATGAGTATACGCACTCGTGCCGAGTGTGTCTGTTAGTTGAAAATACTGAATGTTTTTGTCATATATGTAACTACTTTTTTGCACTCTTTTTGTAAATGTATGATTTATCTAAAAGTTTCGAAATGAAGGATCTCTTTGTCCGACTGGCAGAGTGACTGACTATTCTTCCCCGAGTATCAAAGGACTACAGTCGAGTTTTCTTATTTTTTAAAACACTAATGTTCAGTATAATATTACATTTTTTTAACAAAAGCAAAAACGACTTAATTTTTTTTATAAATCCTTACATAATTTTTACCACGGTACTGATCCATTAAAATCTAACTAGGATTGTCTTCAATCTACCAATGTCAATTTAAGGTCTATCTTTGGAACTCAAGGGTCAATGACATTTAAAATTAAATGTGACCCACTTGCGAATTTCCTATTTTCAACAAAAAAAAAAACTGGTTGATAAATGACGAAGTTCTGAGGTAAAAAATTAACAACATATGAATGTATTGAGAACCTTATCTTTTTTTGAAGTCGGTTTAAAATATACAGAATTTATTATTATTATTAACTATGTACGTAGTCTGATGCTGAACAAAGATGTTACTTGTTGAAGTTGCTCACATTATTCACGAGGAGTTCCTAAATATTGGACCTAACCGTGCACTGCCAACACAAATAGTGCATATCTAATGGCTATTTTTAATTATATTCTGTTGCTCGGATGCAATTGAAATGGACTTAATAATTAGGTTAAAATAAACACAAACTATATATGTAGAAAGATTAATTAATTGTTCATTGGAAATGTGTTCCTTCAGTTGTATGATTAACTACGCTGGTTGTATTTATAATAGGGGCGTTTTAGACGAACCTAGGTTGATAAATCCGTAATATCTGCTTAAACATATCTATCCTATAAATATAGCTAATAAATTTTACTGACACAATAGATAACTGCAATATACCATATTGCAATTAGGTATTCATTATGGTTACAATAAAATTTATAATGAAACAGTTCAATAACAATGAGACCTCTGCGCTTTCGTCCGGTTAGCCAAGAGAGTGTTTAAATTAAACTTGCGCTTTGGTTCTTCATCTTTTGTCTTTATTTAATTCTATTACAATAAGTTAAGAGGTTTGCAATTGAAATGTTTTAAGAATTACTTTTAACTACTTTCAGTATTTCTTTTACAATTTAATTATTGTTTGTAGAGACAACAGTTTGTACAAGTTTAATAAAAACTCAAAGAAATTAATGAAGTAGAATTAACTGATAACGAACAGCGACAGGAAAGAAAAAAATATACGGATCACGTTCGATAAAACAACTAGTGAATTCCTGTAAATAAGTTCCCTTCGCCTTCTGTGCTGTCGATTTTCTGCATAATTTGTAATTGAAATGAATGATCGTAATTGATTTTCAAATAATATGTAAACAAATATCTTTAAAATATTTAATAGTTAGAAATAGTGTTATTTAGAGAAGGGTTCTCGACGACGACGAAACGTCGAGCGTATTTGTGTGTGTAGATGAATTTTAGAAGAGCCAAGTGAGGTACATCTCAGATTTGTGATTTACGCGTACTCTTCTGCCTTGATTTTTATAAAGACTACTTTGTAATCAGACGAGGATGCTTCTACAAGATGTATCGAGATTGAAGAAGTGAGAGAGGTGTGCCAAAATCGCACCCAATGGAAATCCATAAACTCTACTCACCCTTCTTTGTTACGGGCGTGTGTATTATGTATGAATATACTTTAATCTGTATTTATAATTATAGCTAGTTAATATACAACGAATGCAACTATAATTTTTTTGCATGTGTTCCGTTTAGTGCTGTTTTTTTTAAAGTTATAAATTTACTGAAAATTTCAACTGTGCTTTAAACAGAAGCACAGTCAGTGTTTTAAGCCCTCCTTCTTAACTGCTACTGTTTTTAATGAGAAGAGTGAATACATCAAAAGTGAAAAGGAAACACTTCACTTTCATGCTGAGCTTATTGTGGTAAACGAACGAAAGGGTTTTAAAGCGCAACTTTTATTTAGATGGTGAGGTAAATTGAAAACTTGTATTAGGGGAATATTTTACCTTTAATTAATTTTTTTATAATAATTACAATATTTCCGGTGTGCGGCCGATTGAATTGTGTTTCAATAGGTGTTTATTGGCATTTTACTGATAGGAGGAGGTATGTATCTACGTGTATATAGTATATATGTCAGTCCGTTACGTTGTGACCTCTTGGCCTACACAGCTGCACCAAGAGTTAAAGAGTGGGTGTTAATTGATTCGTGTTCTTTCTCGGAGTGTTATAGGAGTGCAGTGAGTCGTTCTTATTGATTTTTAAATGACATAAATATAGATATATAAACAAGACATCATCATCATTATCAGTTTATATCAGTTCACTGATGGACATAGACCTTCCCCGATTCCTTCCACAGTATGTAGTCCTCCACTCTTCGCGTCTAACAACTTCTCCAACTACCGTTCTCACGAGGACATTGGTCCATAGATGTATATTCTAGAATGATTTACACACAATTCAGAAGTATGGTGTGACTTCTGGTCTCTATCTACGACATTATTATAAGATTTTTCAGATTTAGAAACTTTTGTTACTTTTGTAATTATCAAGCAATTTATTAATTACTGTAAAATTGTAATCAGTTAAACGATAATAACTAAATGTATAAAACTGTTTATGGTAATTATAAATAACATAGCACTGATAGGAACAAAATACGTAAGCGATATTTGAACGCGTCTTTTACACAGACGCCGTAAATAAACAAAGCTGGGCTCAAAAACAGTGTTGCGGAGTTCCGCAATTTACACTGAGAGTGTACCTCTTTTGTAACAAAATATTGTAGCGATGGCAGTGTTACCATGTTTAAAATATTAAAAGCATTTTTTTTCTGTAGAGGGTAAAATATTTTTTATTCAATTTTAATTCATTGGTAATGCCGTTCCTTGAGGGGTGGGTGGGTACTTCGTAGTAGATCTTTTATAACATTAACATTTTGCAACATTAACATATATGTAATATTTAATACGACATTGCTTGTCAGCTTTTACACTCTCCAGTTAGTCGCTTTTTTACCGGCTTCAAAAAAAGATGAGGTTCTCAATTTAATTGTATTTTTATGTTTGTTACTTTAGAACTTGTCATTTATGAATCGATAAAAAAAAATGTTTTTCTTTGAAAGCGGACATTCGCAAGTTGGTCGCATTTAATTTTGGTCGTTGGGGTTAGGAAAACAAATAAATAATAAACGTACCGTGGCAATAAATGACTTTTGAATAAAATAAAATAATATAAATTTGAAGTAGGTTACGTTTTTATTTGTACAATATCAATAGCATTATAGAACGAATTATTATATTTCGAAATCGAACAAACAAGATTTTGATAAAGATACTTCAAAGTGGAAATAAATAAAATTTTCAAGGTTCATTTCCCGTGACAGTATAAAACGACCATGTTTTATACTGTCACGTTTTATTCAGGTGAGCTCATGGCAGTGCGATGTCAAAGGAAGGTAGATTTTAATTCATATAAATATTTTACATTAATTATTTATATTGTAAAGAATTCTAAACGTATTATTTGTAATTATAAGTGTAAAATCGCACAACAAATGTTATATTTATTTGTACTCTTGAGATATGAGGCACTAATGTGGCGTCGTTCATCTATTTCCCTTTTGGTAGTGTATTTGTAAATTGTCAGTCATATGTTTTCACAATAGCAAATTTTTGACATATTTTATCTATTATCGAAATAATTATAAGTGGGATCCCATTATAAAAAACAGCGAGAAATATAAGATAAAAACGTGTGCGAAGTCGCGGACAACAGTTGAATTATAATTCAAAAACAACAAACAAATTATAATTTGTAGTTTTTCTGTTCCTACACTAATAAACATTCATTATATAGATTCTCAATCTCTCCTGATTGATCTTTTTATAAATATCTCAATTGCCAAGTCCCAATACAAAACCTGAGACTTATTACAAGCAAGGAATACAATATTTCTTTAAAGTTTTATTTATATTACCTTTCAACATCTACCAAAAAATACATTTTAATTTGGTTCAATTTAACTGCCGTTTAGTTTACCTCAATCACATTTTAAACTCCGATTGCAATGTCCATCAAGTTAACTAGTTTAGCAATGCACTGAAGCGCGAGCACAAAGGGAGATCGGATCGAAAAGTGCACAAACGTGTGTACATTGTTACGAGACATGTCGCAGCCACGATGTCGCTAAACTCTTATACACGTAACAGACAACGCAATCCGAAAACGTGATTACTTCAATAGTACTAAACTTTTAGTCTAGTTAGTATAATAATAAATTCTTATAATGTTAAATGGTAATACGTACCTAGAAACCTGCACGAGAGAATAATGCTAGTACGTAATTTAAGTAATTATTTAGAAGATTGTATCTGAATATTATTTGTGTACACTATTTTTTCGCCGAAACGGATTTTTATGAAATTTTACAATTTGTAGAGTTTGTTCCAGCTCGAAAGCTAGTAGAGTTTTGAAACGGATTGATGGATCTATTGTGGTGGCGATATAAATTTTAAAAAGCTACGAAGAGTTTATGCTTCATCTTTTCCAGGCGTAAGATAAATCTAAAATATGTTATCTATAAGTTGAGCACCAATTTAATAATTATTTTTTAAATTAAGACTTTTTAATTAAGTGTATGAGCTTTGATGTCTTTGCCAAAAAAGGAACATGCCACCAAAACAAAATTTTTGAGAATTTACGAAACAAATAACCATGAAAATCACATGTGTGTATTTATTTAATTTCTATCTTCTTTCGACCTTATTGTTTCCATATTCTTAGTATTGAATTATTTACTATCATGTTGGATTTAATACCGAATAAGCTTCGCCTTGAAAAGATTAATATGTTAAACGTGACCGCACACATATTGATGTTACGACGATTTACGTTACGTCTGCGAGTAGTAAGAATCCAAAATGGATGAACAGTTATCCATACTAAAAAAAAACATAATAAAATGTCACTAATCGTTGTCTGTACATGGAAAATATACAAGAAAAATTATTATAGTGGGTATTTGTTAACATTATAAGACTCAAGACAACGATTGTTAGAATTTTTGTCTGTTCATCTGTTTATCGGGTTGTCTGTGAGTTTGTGCGCTCTTACATCAGAAACTATTTAACTGATTTGGATGCGGTTTTCACTAATGTGTTGGGGTTAGCTTCACTAAATAATAAAAAAAGGTTAGCACTTGTTGTAGATAAAAAATAAAAATACATGAAAGTCAGTTATTTTTTCTTCCTTTGTTAAATTGGCAGTAATTTTTTAAAAGTTATTCGTCTTACGGACTTAAATGAAAATGAGAAAATCTATTTCATTCTTCTACTATTTTTTTTTTTGATAATGTATTGCAGCAACCGTGTAAGTGCGAATGCGTTATGTATGGGAGGCGTTCGGCCAGTTACTGCGTACTGGCTGGTAGTGATGGTAGTCTGTAGGATATTGGGTAATTCCAATTTGATTATATTTTAATAAATTTGAATTTTCATTTTGGAATCGGATCCTAACTACACTGGGGAGTTACTACAGTGGTAGTAACTGGATCCGTACATTCATTACAAGTATGTTAACACGCATAAATTCGAGTAGTGTTCGCCACTGAGCCCGACAATACACTAACAACGTCTTGGTAGTTAAAATGTAAACACAACATCAATTATCTTTTTTCTTTCTATTTTTTTTTTTAGGTTAGATTAGGTTAGTAGTTGATTGTTACATATTACGGAAATTTAAATTATATTTAATTAAATTTAAAATAATAACTGCAAAACCCTACTAATGTTATGAATGTGAAAGTAGCTCGGTCTGTCTGTCTGTGTAATCGATTTAACTCCTAAACGCCTAAACATCGCCCAGATTTTGATGAAATTTTATAGCGAGAAAAAGGTTTGAATGGGTTGAAATAGGGGATGAAAGTTTGTATGGAAATTCGACATTGTCGAAGATAAAACCATGAAGGTTCGTATTTAGGCACTTGATAAGAAATAAATGAATATTTGTTTCAGCGCTTTTGAAATTTCATATCGTATATAAGTATATTTGTCGGAAACATGCGTATGATTAGTAAAAGTGCTGTTAATATATATTATAATATATAATATATAATAT